>JAPTYQ010000011.1:18356007-18366100 GCA_029814465.1 Ostorhinchus cyanosoma
AAGGAGGGAGGCCAGGGGTACTGTTTTTGGTTCAGTTTGTTAGTTAACACTCTAAGCAACAAAACTATTGGTTGAATTCAAACCAAACTGGGTTTACATATTACCACTGAGCAAGAATAGATCTGATTACATTTTGGGAACAGTAGGTCAAAGTTCAAAAATTTTTTCTTATGAATTTTTAAAACCTATTTATTTCTTTCCCCATTTACTTATAATGGTCGAAATTTCAAATGTCTGCAGCAGCAAAAATATTGGTTGAATTTATACCAAATTGGGTTTATAGACTGTCAGTAACCCAAAGTAGATGTGATTACATTTTTGGAAAAGTAGGTCAAAGTTAAATTATTTTATGAGTATTTAAAATCTTTTTTCTTCTCCTATTTACTTATAATGGGCAAATGTCTACAAAAACAAATTTTGTTTCAATTTACTTCAAACTTGGCACATATATAGAGGTAATTGACATGCTGACATCAGCTGGGATGGTGCTAAAATAAGCTACAATACATGTGAGGGGCGGGGTTTGTTGTGTCTAGAACCAGTAATTTTATATCTAAAATTTTGCACTGAATGTACTGCATCGTCTCCACTAAAAAATTTAGTCGATTAGAAAACACAAATGTCTGTTATTGACCAAGATTGATGTTGACACAAACGCAGACCAAAGTAAGAGGTGGTAAAATTAACAATGATGATCTCCTGCTGTCTATCATTTTATGTGTGTGCACGTTAAGCATACAATATATTTATACTAATTTATTTTCAATGAAATTCAACAATATAGCTAATTCTGCTACTAACAGCTCTGGGATTTGTCATCTGATTTACAACAATTTTAGACACTGTGGATGTATTTGAGTGAATGTTCTTCCAGACATTAGAAGACGGAGGAGAAGTAGGACTGTTTATGCTCGGAACATACACTGAAGAAACAGAAAAACTCTGCCACTCCAGAGAGAAAGGCCGTGTGTGCAGAGTTTTGGTTCATCAATGAACAGATTTATTTCACATTTCCTTGAGCTATTTTCTACATAGTGTAAAAATGTAGGTCCTAAATTCCAGAAAGTGTTAATACACAAGCAGCAGTAGAAAGATAAGCTCAGGCTGTTGGCAAAATGATTGGTTTGTAACTGAGGTGAAGCCACTACAGAACTATTCTAATGGTAACACCACTGATGACCATTTGACCCCAATACATTTTTCCCCCTGAAGTCATTCTGGTCTCATGCGCTTTATTTGGACCTTGTGGTAAGCATTCTAGCGGCATTTCAGTTCCATACATATCACATAGATACTGCATACCACATTCCTGTGTATCCCTATAGAGAAGTAAAGTCGTGTCTCTTTGGTCGTACCGCATTCCATTATTTTAGATTAAGAAATGCACGGGATTCGCACACATTTTTCAAGGTCAAATTCAAGCATTTCAAAACTTTTTCCAGTACATCACCTTACCACTGAGTAAAAATTCATATCTATAGGAAGACATATACGCATGATTATATTTTTCGCTTTTTATCGCATTGATGCACATTGTATTATGCTATAAACATCTAAAATTATGTTTCATGAAAGCAAAAACTAAAGAACACAAATATTGATCCAAAAAAAACTGAAGCCTCTTGGCTCTCACACCAAGCCAAAGATTAAGATAAAAATGTACCTGGAGTTGATGTTAGAACACTTGGCAAGTTTCTTTTTTGAAAATAAAGTTTTATTTTTCTAAATGTATCTCCTCTCTAAATAGTTTTGGCTTGTCATCTAATCTGGCAGACTTAATATGAAAAATAAAGAAATAAATCACATCACTGAGTTATAATTGCAAAGACTTAAATGAAAATCCAAGTACTTTTCAGACCTTGAAAACACAACATTGAAATTCAAGTACGGACCCTGAATGCATTATAGGCAAGTCATTTTTTCACTTTTAATTGTGCCATCATTAAAGTGTATGATGTTTGTCGATTTAAAAGAGAATCTTACAAATCGTGCTGTGCTGTAAAATGCTTGAAAAACTCGGCTGAGAAGAATGGTGACGGCATTAACGATGGCCGATCGCACGGAACACACCAAAAGTCTGACTGCCCGACGACGTCTGACCAGGTTGGTGTCTTCGCCCTTACAGTTCACTCTAACGCTAACAAAGTTTCACCTCATCTGAACACTGAGCTAATAGGTCTGTGTGTTTATACATGAAGCTAACAGCTGAAGACACATCATCCATCTGTATGTGAAGTGGATGTGAATGTGTGTGCAGTACCCAGGTCACACAGTGCCGTCTGCGCTGCCAGCTCTTTGGCGTCTTCCAGGTACAAACACAGCTTATCGGGCAAGTATGTGGTCCAAGTGGCTGAGATCACCACCTGCAGAGTGACAAACATACACAAACCCACTAAGATGCGTGACTAGCATGTTTTTTACAGTCTGGAGGAGAATTTGTTATCATGAAAACCACAGGAAAACAACAAGACTGTTTAAGAATGTATGACTTCCCGTGAAACTTGGAATAATCAAAGCGTAAAGAGCTGCACTGGCAGCAGTAAGTACATTCAAAGCATACGAGGCATCCCACAGAGAACATCAGCATGAGGTGATTCAGTGAAAGAGCACAGATATCCAGCTGGATCATCAGTCTGAGCTCACACACAGGAAAAAGATTTGTACGTTCACGTTGGAAGTGTCTGCACATGGGTGACTCCTGCAGCTGCACCTCACCTTATCATTAAAAACAAAAACCTCCATGTAAATTTTATGCCCCTGGACTATGAAGCCAAGCTCAGCATACACACAATCTCTATCTGATTCACAAAAAAACTAATATTCACTTTCACACCAAGTGGTATCAACTAGTACAGAGGCGTAAAAACTCATTTTAGGGGCCACGTTCAGCCCAATATGATCTGAATTGGATCAGACCGTTCATTCATCTTCTGAACCTGCTTTATCGTCACTTGGGTTGTTGAAGCCGATCCCAGCAACTTATGGGCGAAGGCAGGGTACACCCTAGGCACGTCGCCAGTTCACTGCAGGGCTGAGACCAAGAACCTAACACTTAAAAAAGTAAAATTACATTATGAAAATGTTTACCTCTACAAACTTGAATTTAAAATGTGGATAACATGAACCTGAAGAATATTAAGGCTAATTTTGACAATATTCCGTCTCAATTTGTTTACACATGTACATTACAACTTACAGATCACAGTGGATCTACAAATACACAAAACATTTAGGGTGTATTCATATCTACTTCGTTTGGTCTGTTTAAAATGGATCAGTTTGTCTCCCTGGAAAGTCCGGACTTTTCTTTTTTTTTTTTTAAGGTGTGAATACAAACATATGACCTCTGATTTGAATCAAACAAGCAGATGACTTAGAAGAGGTGGCAAAACTGACTCTGGACCAGTTCACATGTCCGTATGTTTAACACCGCTGACCTAAAAGGTTAGGAAGTCTGTGTCCAGGCAGGGTTTGAGTTCAGCGTTGACACCAGGCGATCAATCCCAAACATGGGCAGGTAGAGGTCGGCTGATTCTAAACACTATGTCGTGTTGAGTTCATATTCTGTTCAATTTCACATCATTAACGTACCATTACATCTGACTATAATTACAGATGATTGCTCTGTCACATTAACAAGCTGCCTACATGTTTACTAAACACAACAGCCTTATTTATTCAGCTACAAACAGAATATTAACTCCCTGTTAAATATTAGAATATCTACAAGTCAAACATAAAGCTCTGTTTTAGGATTAGTGTGTCATGGAAAGACAAAAGGTTTAGACTAGTGGTTCTCAACTGGTCTGGCTTTTGAACCCACCATCACCCCCTCAGGACGCTGCGACCCAATTTTATAAGAGTTAAACATCTCACATTTATTCAATGTAAAGATCCAAAATGACCAACAGGTGGCGATGCTAAAGAAGGAAATATTCCCATTAACACAAAATGTTTAACAGAGTTTTAGTCGGAATGTACCTAATTTAAAGTGCATTCAGTCATTTATTCAAGAATTAAACACGTTTTTGTAAAACCATATCTGATGTAGTTGTCACCACCTACTGTTATGGAGTGTGAATGGGCTGCACTAAGCTTCATAAAAAAAATTAAATAAAGCACTGGATTGGTGTCTTAACATTGTGTTTTGCCCAGACCAAGGCCCACGAGGTTTGCTACCCACTTATGAGTCGCGACCTGCCAGTTGAGAATGATCGGGTTAGACTACGACTCTTTGACGAACCTTTTACTTTTTCTTTTTTATTTGCACGCCAACATCTACAGGGTTGTCTAAGACTTGGTTTCCCAAATTTAGGGTCAGTAAAAAAGATGTAACAAGAAAAATGGAATAAAAGAAAAAAAAACTTAGAAAAAATACAAAAAGCACATAAAAGGAGCAAAAACGATGTCAAAGATGAAACAAGAATTAATAATATGTAAACATAATTCAAAAAAGATGACAGAAGATTAAAATGTTGAAAATGATACAAAAAGAAAAAAAAGAAAAAAAAAAAAGACTATCAGGAACAAGAATGACAACAGTTCATGACATAGTTTTATATGTCTAGTCCCAAAAAAATTTAACACTACAGCTTTAAAAAAGAGTTGCAAGAGTTATTCTACTTTACATGAACTTTAATTCATTAACACTACACCTACTCAACAAGCAGGAGGGTTAAATGAAAATAAAACAAATCATGATGATGTTCAGTTTAAGTGCCAAAGGCTGAAGATGAATGACTTTGGGTAATTGATAAATGGTTATGGGAATGTTTTAGGAAAGCAGGGTGCATATCTGTCAAAATGAAAGCAGGAAGCTCATTGAATAATTTTACCTGAGACACCATCACACAATAATCTCACATTATCCCTAATAACAAATATTAGTTCCAGTGGTGGAACCCTTGGAACATGTGTAGACGTATGGAAGCGGCGGCGATCATCAACGAACCTTGCAGGCCAGCAGCGGCGTCCCGTCCTGGCCCGGTGTGGAGTACAGGTGGTACTCGGGCTGGGCCCACTGGTTCTGACAGCAGTAGAAGTCCAGGAGGCTGACGGACGAGCACATCTGAGTTTGGCTGACCGACAGCAGGCTGGTGGGGGTCAGCGGGGTCCCGGGGACCAGGGGGAACATACGCCTGTTCAGGTGATCTGACCATACGAAGCACAAAGACACCAACGTCAGCACCAGATAACATCCAACACACTTCAATGGAAGCTCATTTATTACATGTAGAGGTGGAAAAAGTACAGAGAATTAACCCTTTATTGGGCAAGTGACTGTTTTTGGTCATTTCTGCTAAAATTAAATATGGGGCCAATCCCGTGCCTCAATGAGGTCAAGAAGCAAGTTTTTTTTTAACACTATACAGTGATTCAGAGAGCGTTTACAGATATTTTGAAGCTGTAAATAGTGAACAGAAGTGATTTTTGTCAGTGTATGACCTCATAACAGTTGTTTTAATGCATGCGTTTACTTTTTAGCAAGTGCTGCTTGGCTGTTTTATGGCAAGAGGAGGGAGACTGTTGTCACGGCAACCGATGTAGAAATAGATGACCGTGTCCAATAACACACTGAGGTTGAAATTTTGAATTTCAGAGTATTTCAATGAGTGTCCTGTAAAGGGTTAAGAGGAAAGAATAAAAAAAACAAATGTTAAACAGAATGAACACTGAAAAATAACAATGGCCTTGTTCAATGCAAGTTTGTGGAAACCAGGGATTTTGGAGCCAACCCCAGTGGCCGTCAGTGGAATTACAGCTCTGAAACAGCTCTGAAATTGGCTTCATTTGCGAGCCGCTGCCCCTCGATTTAAAGCAACAGATGGTAAAACACCATGACGGGAACAGCCCAGAAAAAACAACACACACAATGACAGAGGCCTTTGATGTGCGACATTAAAAGACCTTAATTTATTAAAATCTTTGACGATCAGCTACAAAGGAAATCAATTCTGAAGCACTGCCCAAACGGAGTGTTTAAAGAGAGGGACTTGAAGTTGTCCTGCTCCGTCTCAGGCTCTTGAACTCATTCTAAGGTTCTGAACACAAAGCCACTGATATTTTGAGATTAAACACTAATGAAAGTTTTCCACACTGGACCTTTAATCTCCTCTTTTGTCAGATTTATGTAAATGTTAAGTAAATTATTCCTCTTGGCTAAATCTCCCTCACCCACTCCTTATATGTACATTTCCAATAATAAAAAAGTAATATCTTCCTATTTTTTCTCCTCTTCCTCCTGCTGTTTAGATAATGTTCTTCTAATCCACACATAAGGTCTATTATCTATCCATTCACATCAGCACTCACAGAATATGAGTAGTGAACTGTGCTGCCTTATCGTCAGCTAACATCTCAATTACGCTCCCCCAAAATCCTCCCCCCTTCCCAAAGCCCTGTATAGAAACTCTAATAAGCAGGCCACAGTGATGCAGCAAGAAACTTCATTTGTCCGCAAAGCAGTTAAAGCCCAACCCAGCCGTACGACCCAGTTAATGAGCTGTCACGGTTGTGTGGCGGTTCTTCAGACGACAACATTAACAAACTCCAGTCGCCATAATCCCCTGATAAACCACACACATCCAATATAGAGTCGTGCGGTGTTACAGCCGTACATCACCGTCAAACTAAGTGGAGTTCATCACGGCGCTGACAATCTCACACCAGCAGATGCTCTTCAAATGACACTACATTACCCATAATCCCTGCTGGCGTCTGTGCTCCTGCTGCTGTTTTATGCTCATTATGAACAGTTTCTGCATTTTGTTCAAATACACCAGATCACCAAATGTGGATTCGTCGCTGAAAATAGTCCCCTACGGTTTCTCTTCCTGTTTGTTTTTGTTTGTTTGAGAACCACAGCGTTAAAACTGGACGCCGCCGCCAACGCCACCAGCCGTTCCTCAAGTTTTACCCGTCCGACAGACTTGGAGCTGAGACAGATTGACGTTAATCTCTCGTCAATATGTCTGTTACTCCATCATTCCTATAAACGCCGTCTCGTCTAATGCCTCTTGGCTTTCTCACATCAATCACCTGACAGATTTCTGCAGTTATGTGAAAGCAGGAAAATCTGAGGACTTTCAAGTCAAACAACTGCCTGTTTAGCGCCGATTACATTATGTGTGTTCAGAATTTAAAGCAAAAAGGTGCTCTTTATTTAACTGAAAGTGTACGGATCCCATGATAATGTAACGGTACAAAAACACAGTATTCAATTTCTTTTTAAGGAAATGACAGAGTTGACAAGAACCAAGGGGCCCTGACTTAAAAAGGGGTATGATTTGGATTTGAGTGGTCTGACATGTACCTGGTTTAATGTGTGTGTGTTCAGCGTTTGTTTGCCTCTACATCAATGCCTATGCCAGAAGAAATGGAGCATGTGCATAAAAGTAGTGCAATATGTGAACGAACAAGAGAAGATTTTTTTTTTTAATTATTATTTAACCTTTATTTAACCAGGAAAATGATCCCGCTGAGATTAAGAACCTCTTTTCCAAGGGAGTCCTGGCCAAAAGGCAGCATGAAATACAGCACACAGTTACAACATACAGTTAAAATACATAAGAATTTAAAGAACAAGTCAAACTATGAGATGGTGGTGCATGTGGGTTAAGGGAGAGACGGCGCTATGACATCAATGTTTCGGAAAAGAAGGGTTTGGGTTGTAAATATGGAAAGGCCACGGTGGTGTTTTCAGATGTGTCAACACTGTAATGTGGTTTGAAAAATGTGCGTATTCCAGTGTTTGTACACAATTTTCAAGGTGAAATTCAAGCACTTTTAAGTATGTTAAAGATGTCCCAAAACCAGCCCCCCAAAGGTTCTAATTTGATGCAAAGTATGAGTTTGAAAAGTGCCAAAATTAAATTAAAGTTATTACTAGTCAAAGGTGTCACTAGTTTTAGTTCAGGTTCCACATTCAGCCCAATTGTGATCAAGTAAAATAATAGTAAAATAACTTATGACTCCAAATTTAAATCCAAATTTCATAGCGAAAAGTATCAGCAAAACTAATCATAAAAAAAAATGTTTTTTTGTTTTTTGTTTTTTAATCCAGTTTGGGACATGACCTGTTTTAAGGGGCATTTTCAATTTTTTCCAGCACAGTACCTCATTGCTGGGCTATAATGCATATCTACAGGAATGCATAAACTCATGATTGCTTTTTTCACTTTTTATCCCTATGATGTACGTTATGTCTTTATATTATAACAATTAGAAAAGGGAAGTGGACTGTTTATGTGTGTCTCGGGTATCACACAAAACCTGGAAAGAGCTGACAGCTGCAGTTTGTCATACTTCAGTATTTTGGTCAAGTAAGAAACTAGTGAAAACGGCAAATTGTGGATTTTAAAAACCCCTCCCCTTTTCGCATCCCACCTTCTGTACCGACAATGATGAAGTCCAGGATCTAGAACCCA
Organism: Ostorhinchus cyanosoma; assembly: GCA_029814465.1. Classification (NCBI taxonomy): domain Eukaryota; kingdom Metazoa; phylum Chordata; class Actinopteri; order Kurtiformes; family Apogonidae; genus Ostorhinchus; species Ostorhinchus cyanosoma. The sequence goes on from JAPTYQ010000011.1 coordinate 18,364,434, forward strand.
TGTTTCCCCATGGGTCAACACGCTATAAACATCAGGTAAAATGCATTTTCTCAGCTTTTCAGTGGCATGGTTTGGGTCTTATTTGGATGTTCACTGAATGTGTAAACGTTGTCTTCTACAATGTTGATTCAGATATTTGATAAATGAGTGTTTGTACACAAGTTTTACATTCATATAGTGATATATTTTGTTGAAGAGTCACTTTTTCTTCAGTTTTCTGTGTTTTGATCAAATAACTTTTGAATTTACTCTAAGTTTTAATGAACATTTATAAGATCAGTGAACTAAATCTGGGTAAATACTTGAGTTTGACTGAAAAAAATGCAAAATGTAGAGGATAATATTGTAATAAATGATAAATCAATTCATTTGCAGTTTGGCACATTAATAGTTCTAGGTCTTTAAGGCTTAGCAGTGATATAAAATTCTACTTCTAAATGTTTTAAATGTGCTTGTAAGCGTTCTGGTCTGAAAGAGGAGTTTAAATTACAAATAACCATCTTCAACTGTGTTTTCATCTTCAATAAGGATTGGTTTTAATTATGTACTTTGATTTAATGCCAAGATAAATCAACAATGAAAAAAGATTATCTGTCGTGATACCCCTTGTTTGTTTCATTTCATTTATAACATTACATCTAATTACATCTTTCATGAATAATTTAAGATCATCTAGTTTCTTCAACTTTCACTCGGGACCAAAAAAAAAAAAAAAGTCAGCTTTTAAACTTGAAATAAATCATGATATTTACTGGGATATTTATTAATACAGACTGATGCAAAACACACAGCACAAAAAGACCCCAAATTACCTTGAACAGACGACTATAAGCCCATTATTTGATCACCATCTGAACCTGTCTGGCCTTTTTTATCCATGTGAAGTGGATAAATACTCTCCACTGTAACAACAAATAAGAACCCGGTCTTTCTACGTAGTCATTTTGTAGTATTTACTCACTGACTTTACAGAAAATGTGCTGTACAGTAAACTGTGACATGACCTAATAATTCTGGGATACTTGGGCGTCCTGTTTCGTTCCATCCGTCCACAGCTGCTCCGTTCCTGCCTAAATCTACCCACCCTTTCCATTTCTGCCTCTTGTTTCCCTTCATAAATCTTTCATGTCGCCATGTTTTTCTGTTTCCGCGATCCTCCCTTTGCTCCAGTCGCTCTCGTTCGTTGTTACAAGACGTTAACTGACATCTTCCCTCTCATAAGTATTCCACTGTCCATTTGGAGGAGAAAGAAACTCAAACTTTTCTCATTTTCACAAATGTCTGCGGGCGTCGAGAAACGGGCAGATTTGCTTCATACCCAGATTATTATCGTCGGTTGTATCAATAAATGAGAAGGACTTGATGAATGTGGTTAGTAATGGATGAGACAAAGTCAAAACCTGCTCAAACCTTGGAGACAGAAATACTTAAGTTATCATATCCAATTAAAGAATCACACACTGGAGGATTTATCTGTGCCATATAATATAGAGGGTATTACTGGAGTTCATTACAAAGCCTGAGGGGATCCGGTGGAGTTGATCATATTCTACAGACTATCCTACTGCACTGAACATGTGCCTGTTATCCTGGAGGGAGGTTATGCCGATCCTTTGGGTGGTCAGGCAGTGGAAAAACTTAATTTGCAAGCTTTATAAGGGGAAGAA
>JAPTYQ010000011.1:18409504-18419845 GCA_029814465.1 Ostorhinchus cyanosoma
GAGAATAAGCAATTGTTAGTTTTTCATTAAACGTTGTGGTTTTAACAGCTTTCTTGTGTTGAATTGATATAAAATATAGTTTGATTTCGTTTACAAAAGTTAAGTATGAAGGCTTTTGAATAGAGAATCTACACTAATGGTTATGGTATTTTGCAAGCAATAGAATTAAATTGATGATATAATATTGGTCTAATTTGACAGAATTATAAGAAAAGGAACCAAACAATATATCCTCATATGAAAAAGTAAAATGGAAATCCATTTTTTGGGAAATAAATGTACAAATATTTTGCCAAAAAGTGCAGGAGAGATGACAGAACCAGAAAAGATGATGCAAATTTTCTACAAATTGATGACAGAATGAACAGTTGGCATCAATATCCTCATAAAAAAGTCTCAAATTGTAGCTTTAATATGTTAAAAAGAACCTGATTTATAAATATTGGAAGGTGTCTGTGTACTCAAGTACTTTTCCATGCACTTTTATATTTGTAATTCACTACATTTCAACACCAGTTATTTTAATGTTCGATTAGTTTTCAACTTGCAAATAACATGAATAATCGATGTGTGGTTTGGGTTATTTTTAGGAAAAACAAGTTAAGATTTTCTTTTTTTTTCTTTTGATTTAGCTCTTTCTACATATATTTTTGATATTTATTTTGGGTTCATGTGTTCATTGTTTGTTCTTTTCTTCATTTTTGGCCATTTTATTGATTATTTTCCTCATTTTGCTCTTTCAAGTTTGTTCATATTGTAGGTTCTTTTCCTCAGTTTGGATCATTTTACTCATTTTTTTCCTCAGTTTGCTGAGTATTTTGCTCCTTTCTGTCGTCGTCAGATTATGAATCGAACAAGACATTTGAGGATGATCTTGTTCGTCGTTTTTCAACAAGTTTTGACACTTAAACTATAAAAACTAATTAGTTAGTTAAGACAATAGTGTGAGTCCTAGTCCATTTCATTTGTGACCTTTTGTGATGCTTTGTTGGAATATTTATGAATAAAGTGAAGGATGGAACCCTTATGGGATGAGTTTAAAATCTTTCTTCCTTTTTAAGTTGATAAAAGTGCAAAAGTGGATTCAGTGTAAAATGCATTTATGTCTCCAACCATTAAAGAACCAGACATGAACTCCAAAACTTTCACTAACTGCTAACGTACCTGAAGCAGAAGCACATGAACGTGTCTAAATGCTGGTAAAACTTGGTTTGTTTAGTGGATGATGATCATTATCAGGATTCTCAAATGGAAATCCTGACTTTAAGGATCAATAATGAGCATAAGAGTAAAAACCGAGTAACTTGGGTCAGCTTTAGTTTCAGTTTTAAAAGAATGAAGACTTTGTGGGCAGTGCGATAACAGAACTCACATACGTTCAACTACACTTTACATCTGACTTGGATTTTGGATTTTAATGTTTTACTTTTGTGCTGAAACTGGGCTTTTATGTAAAACATTAAATCAAAAAAAGAACAACCTGCTTTGTATGTGTTTTTGTTCTATCTATCTATCTATCTATCTATCTATCTATCTATCTATCTATCTATCTATCTATCTAGTTTCATTTTTGCTTCTTGTGAAACATACACTACATTTATGAGCAAAATAAGGTGTAATTCAGCTTGTTTTACTGCTCCTTCTTCTCTTTTTTTATTTTATGTCAATAAATCATTTTCATCTTGTGTTTAACTTTTTTTTTCTTTTTACATATTTTAATCTAGTTTTTGACTGTTTTTTTTCTATCTTACTTTTTTATTCATCTTGTTCTGTTGTTTTTCTTTTGTCAAAGGGACACTGTTCATCTTTTCCATCATTTTCTTGATCTGTTTTTGAAAAGTTATTTAAGACCCCTGATGAAACTCTGGTGTCTTTGACTAACACAGACTGGTTTTCTTTCTTTCTTTCTTGGTTCCCTGTTTTGATTTTACTTTTATCTTGGTTCAGATCCGTGTCGCCTGTTGTCAAACTGTAAAATTGGCTCAGTTTGTGTTTTTCTCCTCCAGCTCCAGGTGAATGTGTTCCACTTTACCTGACTTCACCCTGACTGTGTGAAATACCAGGACTCCTTCCACCTCTGTGCGCATGACGCACACCGGGACGAACCCTGTGCGTAAAATGCGCGCAGCCGCTCCGGTCCTCACCTTGTCGGTCTGCAGGCTCTGCGCGGTCCCGTAGCGGCAGAAGGTCACGAAGTGCTCGCAGTTGTTCCACAGGAGGCTGTAGGACACGGATCCGACCAGCCTCTCCGCCCGCCGGGCCACCTCCTCCCCGGACAGCGGGCTCCGGCGCACGGCTCGGTCCATGGCGTTCAGCAGGATCCCGGCTCCGTACGCGAAATCCTCCACGGAGTCCACGCGGATGCTGGCGCGTTTGGAGAGCACCCCGAGGAGCAGCCGCGTGTTGGTCACCATCTCCTGGATCTGGAGGCTGTCCGCGGTCAGCGCCGGGAGGATGTCCGGGATCAGGTGTGCCACCCGGTTGTCGCCGAGGTAGATGCCGAAGTGAGTGAAGAGAGTCCGGGGAACCTCCAGCAGGTCCCCCCGCTGGAACCTCTGCGGAGCCGGAGCAGGAGCCTCGTCCCGGTCCGTGCGTCTGGGGAGCGGCGGCAGGAGGCTGGACAGACGGATGTGAGCCACGAGGAAGAGCTTCTCCAGGAGGAAGGTGAGTGTGTCCAACATGACTGAAAAGAAAAAAAAAGAGTCAACAGAAGGAGAGGATGAACCGGAGAGTGTCCTTCTGAGTGAGGATCTGACCCAGTTCAGACTAATGTGGAGAAGATGAGGAGGAGGAGGAGGGAGGAGGAGGAGGGGGAGGAGTCAGAGAGGCTTTAATTGACATGATGAAGACAAGAGAGGAGGGCACGAGCCCAGCAAGTTTGAGAAAAGTCAGCGCAGACTCAGAAGAAAAAAAAAAACCCACCTGAGGTCAAACTGAAGTCAGTTTGAGTTTGGATGAATGAGAGAGAGAGAGAGAGAGAGAGAGACAGACAGACAGACAGACACAGAGAGAGAGAGAGACACAAAGAGAGAGAGAAAGAGAGAGAGAAAGAGAGACAGAAGGACAGAGACAGAGAAACAGACAGAAAGACAGACACAGAGAGAAAGAGACAGAAAGACAGAGAGAGACAAACAGAGAGAAAGAGAGACAGAAAGACAGAGAGAGAGAGAGAGAGAGAGACAGACAGAGAGACAGACAGACCTACCTGGTTGCCTTCAGTCTTCTTCCCTTTGCCTTTAAAGGGTTAACATCTGTCCTTCTGTCCTTTTCTTCCTTTTGTCCTTCTGTCTTCTGTCCTCTTCATCCTTCTGTCCATCTGTCCTTCTGTCTTCTGTCCTTTTGTCTTTCTGTCCTTCTGTCTTCTGTCCTTCCAGGCTTTAACTCTTTTCTTCAGACTCTAAAACTCTGGTGTCATTTTCCTTTTGTTATGATGCTGCTCTGCACAAATACAGAGTGTTTGTTTGATTTGAAGGACGTCGCCGGTGCGTCACATTCATACAAACCTGTCAGATCCGTCCACCGCGTACTGTGCAACATACATCACCGACCCAAACACAGACACACTTTCCCACAATGCATCAGGGGCAGCCACACTGTAGTTTGTCTGACATCCAGCTTGTTGTGACCTGGTTCTGCTCCATCATGTAAGTGTGTGTGTGTGAAGCCATTGTGTGGTTTTTGTGAAGCCGCAGTGACCTCAGCCACTCGCTGCACATTTCCCATGATGCTCTGCACTGGTGAGTATATGCGTGTGGTTGGAAACTCTGAGCGGTGTGTGTTAAGTTGGCTTTTCGAGGTCCGACGGTACGACTGCAGTGTGTGTTGGCTCTTCTACGGTTAACTCCGTAAGTGTTGGGCTGTTCCAGAGGTTTTTTTTTACTCCGTGTGCACGAGGACGAGACGAGGATTTACTTCCAGAAAAGACTCACAACGTCTCTGAAAAACAGGACTTTCAACACAGGTACTGACGACAGTGTGGAGAGGTTTCCATCAGACGGATCCACACAAACACATGTGGGTGCTTCTACGAAACTGGGTTCAATTTGGTTTTTGACACTTTTACAGCTTTTTCGATTCCATAACAAAAGCGAAATGTAGACATATTCCCCCCCAGAATGTACCGAATAACGACCTCAGATAAATGCAAAAAAAATTATACTTTTGCTCTGAGCCATCCCATATTTAATGCATTTTTAATCAAATATTGGGGTAAATGAAAAGCTACCTATAAGTGTCAGTGCATTAGATCTGAAAACAAGTGTTGCCAGGCACAACAAGCCCCGCCCCTCAGAAATGTTTTACCTGATTTGGCCTATCCCTTCATTGCAGAAACACATTTTTGGTGACCTTGACCTTTGACCTACATTCACCAAAATTTAAAAGGATCTATTCTGGTCCACCTCGCACTTTTCCTGAAAATTTCATGGAAATTGGTTCAGTAGTTTTTGTGTAAAGTTGCTGAAAAACAAACAAATTTACTACTTGATTTACTGCTTTAAATCTTATATAAAACGTTTTAAATAAAGTTGAGGATCCTAGTGTTTGTTTCTAATCACTGACCCAGAATAGATGTGATTATATTTTGGGAACAGTTGGTCAAAGTCAAACTTTTTTCCATCTTTTTTTTTTTTACCTCCCATTTACTTAAATTGGCCAAATTTTGAATGTCTATAAAAACATCAATTTTGTTTCAATTTACTTCAAACTTGGCACATATATATAGAAGCAGCTGATATGCCGACATCAGCACACGCATAGACGGGATGACATCAGCTGGATTGATGCCTAAATAAGCTACAGTATGTGTGAGGGGCGGGGCTTGTTGTGCCTGGAAACACTTGTTAGTCTTTATTTATTTCAGTTAACGAAAGTGTTTTCTCAATTCTGGTTTTCATCATTTCGTTAGTTTTCGTTAACGACAATAACTTTAGTCTGAACACAGAATCCGTCCACATTAACTCCACACTTTCTTTGCGTCTTCTTGTTTTTGTTTTCCGTCTCTTTGTCCGCAGACATCGTGAGCGTGGAGGTCGGACTCTGGAAGCCGACGGCAGCTCCATTGTTTGGGTTTTGTAACAGGCTTCGGTCTGGAGAAACCCAGACTAGTTCAAAGAATCTAAATGAAGCGTCTCAGAAAAGGAAAAGCAGCTTCAGCTCGTCCAACAGCCCTGAAAGCTCCTGGAGGGACGCCGCACCCAGTGCATGATGGGATGTGGACGCTGATGCGGCCCGCTGTGCAGGACTGTGCTGTTCATTTGTGTCCGTCATTCTTCTGTTTCCTGTTCTTTAAAAACGAGAAGAGGATTTTTGGGATTAAGGCGAAGATTATGGTAACGGAGGAGTCACCCCCCACCGCCGCCGCTGAATGACGGGATTTAGAATGAATGTGTGTGTCGCATACACACACACACACACACACAAACACACACTGAGCGCCTGTTAAAAGGTGAATGGAGTTGAGTGACAGCTGTTTGAGACTCTGTGTGAGTCAGCGTTGTGTTAATGCTTTAACCTTTGACCCCGGGAGGAGATACTTAGCACATTAACATGTTGAACCATTTAAGCCTTTTATGACCAACCACAACAAACTTAGCATCTACTGACTGAGGTACTGATACTACTAATACTACTAATACTAATATTAATAATAATACTAATACCACTACAACTATTACTACTACTATTATTGCTACTAGTACTACTTCTACTACTGTTACTATTACTACTGCTACTATTATTATTATTGCTACTACTACTAGTACTACCCCTACTAATACTACTATTACTACAGCTACTACTAATAGTATTATTATTACTACTACTACTGACAGGTAAATGACCTCTGTCCAACTCCATTACCTCTATTCTCTTCTCTCTCTCTTCTATACCTCTTCTATTATTTTTCATCTGTTCATTTATTTGGACTAGAATGTGAGAAATTTGTTTTCAATTTACTTCAAACTTGGCACAAATATAAATGCTGACATCAGCACATGCATGGACATGATGACATCAGCTGGATCGATGCCAAAATAAGCTACAATATATGTGAGGGGCGGGGCTTGTTGTGCTTGGAACTACTTGTATTTTAGAAATCTTCTCACTTGTTCTGAACATAACGTTGGTAGGATTATTTGTGTTTCATTTATGAAATCAACCGAGTGGAGATACTACGACACCCATGAACATCAGCTGCTCTTGCAGAAGCCTTAAAGAAGATGGAGATTCCACTTTCTAGAAGCAGAAGTGAAGCTCTGGGACACGGTGTTGATGACTCCGGTGTTTTGTGGATCAGATCCCAATTAATGTGGACAGACCGAGCATCACAGGGAAGCAGAGACAAAAAGTCCAGCATCATCACTGATCAGACACCATTTATCTTCTTTTGTCCTCCCTGACACTTACTGTCGTGAGTTTGGGGGCTGCACAAAGACGTCATGACGAATGATCTGAAAGACGACCCGCTGTACACAAACATCGATCTTTGCAAAGACGCTCACTGACAGTGATTTCTAAAAGACGAGGGCCAGATAAAATGTCCTCATAATGATAGAAAAACACCATGTGTTCACACAAACACACAAAGACACCCATGTTCCCATGCTGTCAAAGACCCGTGATGAACATTAATCATGGCTTAGTTTTGTTGTTGTGACGCTGAACTTGGTATTTGTGGGAAATTTGACTAATGAATGCAGAGATGCAAAAAAACAAAAAAAACACTTTAAAAAGCTCAGACAGAAAGAAAATGCAGACAAAGCAAAAAAAAACAAAACACATATCAGCACAGAAAAAAGGTGATTGTGCCTCAGAAAAAGGTAAAAAAAAATAAATAAATAAAATCAGTCGGCCAATAACACACAGATATTCAACTGTTTAAAACCTGACGCGTCATCGCTGACACACCCTGTGCATATGCAGTTTGGATGGCTTTAACTCTTTCACCGTTTGTGCAATTAGAAAATTTCCAATGGTTTCTGAAACCTGAGACACTGCGCTTTATAGGTTTTATTAGGTCATTATGATAATTTCACTCACGCCGGTACAAGAAGCTGTAGAAGAAGCTGTTTTAGCAGAATTATAACATGAAGTAAATTGTAAATGACTGTTTATTTTGAAAGTAACAACATTTTTTCTAACCTTTTTATCATCAAAATAAGAAAAAAAAAAGTCCAGATGGAACATTTTAGACTTAGGGTGTAAAGGGTTAAGAGTATCAACCTATTGCTAGTTGATTAGCCTATTCTATCAATTAGCAGGAAAAGCATTTATTAATGACCAAGGATCTCAGGTCAAACATGAAGCTAAACTGAACTGGAATCACTGAAGACCACTGGGATCAGCTAAAAAAAAAAAACCACCTCAACGTCTCCTTTAAAATAGTAGATCGCATTTTCTATAGTAGTTTTTTTTTTTTCTTTTTGACTCCAGTTTCTCGGTAGTTGTGGTTCAGAAGTTCCACTGGTCTACAAAATAAAATGCTTCCAGAATAAAAGTAAGGCAATTTTAGCACATGTGAGTCACTGATAAAGAAAAATCAAGTCAAAAATGGTGGTTGGTTGAAGTTCGCAAGATACAGTCTCGGGTCAAAATGTAAAATTTGAAGATAAACGAGAGAATGGGTTTAACTCCAAAGGAATGTTAGTGTCAGAGCTGCAGATCTGCTTCAAAACTCAAGCTGCTTTTCCATTGACCCTCCAAATGCGCAAATATAATTAAACGACAAATATAACGACAATTTTGACAAAATCCTCGTTTTTGATTTAAGGTTTTTGCGCTGGTAAGAGGTGGTTTTTCAGGCCTAGCGCAAATGGTATATTACGCAAAACTGCAACGGAAAGACCTTTTTTCGCAACTACAGTGACGTGAATTAAAAACACGGATGTTGACGGACGTTACAACAAGAGAAGAAGAAGAGTTTTAAAAGAAACATGTCGCGGTATGTGTGGACACACCAGGAAACCACAGCATTTTTTAATTTAGTACGAGATAGAGGGATAATATATAAAAATAATAAATATATCTGTAAGACAACATGATATTTATGTCCGTCGCCATGTTTATGGAATGACTTCTCATGTCATCTCGCGATAATAAACAAACAAATCATCGCATTTGTGATTTAATGGAAAAACCGACATTACGTACGTCTGTTTTTTCGACATTTAGTAAATATCGGTAAAGTTTTGCACATATATCCAATGGAAAAGCGACTACATTCTGCATATCATACATTCGGTTTACAGGTTCTATCTACTGGAAGGTTTTTAAATCTATTGTATAAATGTACATAAACCAATATATACGTGTAATAATACTTTATCATATACCTTGAAAACAAAGTACTTTTGTCGTTTGTTTTTCCCATTAATCTTATTAAAATATGCAACATTTAACACATTTAATAACTAAAGCAGATCATTTCTTATAAATTATAAACCAGTGTTCCTCTAACCAGAATGTAAACTCATTTAATTACACATTTTTCTGTAAGTTTGTGTTTGGCATTAGCTTACCTCTAGACACCGTAGGTCTCCACCCCTTTTGTCCAAATATGGGCACTTCTTCCACACATGGCTTAGCATTGGATCCTCATCCACGAACAGATGCTGGGGTGGTAGAGAATACTGCAGGCTTGGACACAGGAGGGTCGCTGGTTCGAGTCCAATCCATATAGACTGCAGCAGTAGAGGTGCTAGTTCACTGCTGATGTGCCCTTAAGCAAGGCACCACACATTAAGGTTTTTTTAGCAATTCGATCGTCTTATGTTTGGCTATAAATTCTGCAAAGTGACTGAAATTGTCCAAATGCTCTGGCTGTAATTAGTCTCAACATGACCCATAAAACAATCAAACAGCTACAAATGACTTCACAGTTTTAACTAAAGGTTCCTTCAGACTGTTTTTTTTTTTTTTTTATCCCACATCTAAACTGAACTAACAAATGTTTGCGAACTGTCATTAACACAACACACTAACCGTCGACGCCTTCTGCTTTTCTTCTTCCTGTGACAAACACGACAAAGACCAGGACACACGAAGCACCAGTCCATGGAAAAATAGTTTTAATTTCTTCTACAAAATCGGCTTTAGTGCGGAAACCCACTGATGATTTCAATGCATTTAGATTCAACCGTCACACGAAACATCAGAGAAACTAATCAAAACAGGCTGAATTAGAAAAGGCGGCCTTTAATTAAAACACATTTTAACGTCTAAATTATGTCGACGAGTAAAGGGAAAAAAAAAAAAGTTATGACAGCGACAGAAAAAGCACTTGAGGCTCCGTTCAAAAGGCCAGAAGAAGTGATGACGCCAGTTCAAAGACGAGTAAACAGCAACAGGATGTTCTGTCTTTTAGTCTGAAAGTCAATTACATGTTAAATTTATTCAGAAAAGCTCTTGTGGGTCCCAGAAAAAAAAAAAAAATTTTGTAACTGTTTAAGGATTGACAATTCATACTGTCTTCTTCCTGGAGCAGCGAACAGGTCACATTCAGTTCACTGGAAGAAATCTAAATCTGAACAAGTGTATTTTTCTCATTTCTAGTTAAAATATCTCATCAAACTTAAAAAATAAGACATAATCACCTAAAGAGGGACTTTTCAGTGAGATATAAGAACTGATTTTTTTAGACAATAGATCTGGAAAATCTGATTTCAGGAAATCTTACCAAGATAATTATCACTTGTTCCAATAGCAGATTTTGTTTAATTCAAGATTCTGTCAATGGAACAAATGAAAATTACAATGGTAAGATTTCCTGAAATCAGATTTTCCAGATCTATTGTCTAAAAAAATCAGTTCTTATATCTCACTAAAAAGTTCCTCTTTAGGTGATTCTCTTATTTTAAGTGGGATGAGATATTTGGACTAGAAATGAGAAAAATACACTTGGTAAAATTTTGATTTTTGCAGTGTTTTCTTTCTTTTCGAGAATTTTACAAGACAACCTAAGCTGTTTATTGGTCACGACTACATCCTTCCATTAATTAGTTGTACAAGACGAGTGCTGGTCGATTGGAGAGCTTTGTGTAGTCTTGAATATACTCCAAGTACAAAGTAAAGTGATCTCAGCAATTATAAGAATCACAACTATCAGGGGGTGAAAAGTAAGAAAAAAAAATATATATATATATATTTTTTTGAACGCACTAGAACAGTGGTTTCCAACATTTTTTACCTGGTGACCCCACACATTCTGACACTGACACTTTTTTTTTGTTGCTAAAATTAATTTGTTTTTGATCATGTAATAGTTTGTTATACTATGTTGCAAATAAAGGTTAATTTTAGATGACATTTAGTCTATATAATGTATATTATTATGGACGGAGGCAG
>JAPTYQ010000011.1:18492877-18505034 GCA_029814465.1 Ostorhinchus cyanosoma
GAAAAGATGACAAACTGTATTTTACACTAATTATTTACATGTATTGACAGAATTAGTGGATCATAAATTATTAACTATTTTATACCAGTTGATGCTGGTCGCTGGTGGCGCTCAGACAGTAATGATCAAAGTTCACTCATGAACTCAGATTGAACTCTGACCTGCCCATTCATTGGCTCATTTTCTCCCACAACTTCCAGTAAATCAGGAGTGACTGTGACGTGATTAAGACATAATGAAGAAACCAGCATTTCAACATTAGTTCCTTCGTATCTGTGGTTTACGCTAATGCCTAACTTTCTAAAGGTTGTGGCTTTTCCAAAACTGTTCAGATATGAGTCGACGACAGTTTTAAAACAATCTCATACTTTGTAGATTCTTGTCTTTTTTGTTTTCTTAATTCATTCATTCATTCATTTTTTGATCAATTGTCTTTTTTTGGGGGGGCTACTTTTTCTGCCGTACATCAAGGAAGTTGCTTGTTGTCACACGGTTAGCATCCCATAATGCACCTGGGTTTTAAATTCTGTCTTTTGTATTATACGTCCCGTCAAAATTCATTGTTGATATTGTCCCGATGGGAAATACAGGGCTTTTATTTTTAGAGCAGTGTATGTTCGACCCTCCTTACATACTTTTTGAACACTGAAATACTTGATTTATTGTGATAAAATGTAATAATATGAAAACAAATGGTGTTAAATCTCTTGAGAAAGAAGAGCATTTCATCCGGTAACTGACACAAAAGTAGTACTGGGTCTTTAAGAGTTTGATTTATTTATTTATTTTTGTACAGGTCTTTATTTTTTTTTTTTGCAGTGTACAGAGACACGATATGGGTCAGTCTTTTGCGTAACTAGTCACATGTTCATTAGTTTGATTATATTTGTGACAAATACACGGATGTTTTTTCAGTCTTTGGTTTAAAGATAAATTCTACCACTACAGAAAAAACACACACACAAATAAAACTTTACATGAAAAAAACAGTGTTATTTATGTCCACATTTGGTTTCCCGTGCTTCTCACCAGACTTTACGAATATTTACGTGATGTTTCTAGCGTCGACTCACTGTGAACATTGACAACAGTTTACCACACTATAGTGACTATATTTAAATCTACTGAAGGTTGTTGTTTTTTTTGCTTGTGAACATTGGTCTCAGACGTGTGAACAGGATGTACAGATGGAACAAAGTTTCACTGTTCGACAGATTTTAAATAAATGACTGACTGACCTGAACTTCAGATCAGTTTCTGCACGAACGACGAAAATAAAATACCCAGAAGTAGTTATTATACAAAAATGATGAAGTGCAATGTTGCTCTACTTACGCTGCTTTGAGTTGTACAAATATAGAACATATAGTAAACTTATGGGTAAATTTATTTAAATGGTAGTATATATTTATATTTATATGGTAGGTTGTTCTGTTAAATAACAGTCAACATCAATGTGCCACTCCCTTCAACCACACACACACAAAAAAAGAACCAAAACTGAACGTCACAGTTTCTTTTCTTGTCAGCTGTTTCTCAGAAACCTGTAAAACACACAAACACAAAAGGACGATTATCACAGGTTTTACGAAAATATTCAGAACCGTGCATTTAAAGATATGAATTTATATGTTAGCCTATATATCAAGTGAAGTAAGTTCTTTACATTAAAACCTTCTCATTTGACCATTTTGATATCATATGTTAATTAGAATAAAAAATAAATGAAAAAAAGTGGTTCCAGGCCCAACAAGCCCCGCCCCTCACACATATTTTAGCATCGATCCAGCTGATGTCATCATGTCTATACGTGTGCTGATGTCAGCATATCAACTGCTTCTATATATATGTGCAAAGTTTGAAGTAAATTGAAACAAAATTTGTGTTTTTTTTTTTTATAGACATTTGACATTTCTCCCATTATAAGTAAATGGGAGAAAAACAAAGATTTTAAAAATGTATTTAAAAAAATGTGAACTTTGACCTATGTTTTCCAAAATGTAATGACATCTATTCTGGGATACTGGTAATCTATAAACCCAATTTGGTATGAATTCAACCACAAGTTTTGCTGGTACAGATATTTGAAATTTTGCTCATTATAAGTAAATGGGGAAATTAAAAAAAAAAAAAAAAAAAAAAATCATAAAAATTTTAACTTTAACTGACTTTTCCTTAAATGTAATCACCTCTATTCAGGGTCACTTGTAATCTGTAAATCAAAATTTATAAAGATTCAACTGACAATTTTGCTGCTATAGATATTCGACATTTTTCCCATTTTAAGTAAAAAAAATTCAAAAAATTCATTAAAAATGTTCACTTTAACCCGCTTCTCCCAAAATGTAATCACATCTATTCTGGGTTAGTGGCAATATATAAACCAAAATTTGTAAAAAAAAAAAAAAAAAAAAAAAAATTTAAATAAAAATTCAACCAATAGTTTCATTGCTACAAACATTTGACTTTTCACCCATTGTAAATAAAATCGGGAAAAAAAGATTTGAAAAATTCATAAAAAATATGAACTTTGACCTACTGTTCCCCAAATCTAATAACATCTATTCTGGGTCACTGGCAATCTATAAACCCAATTTAGTATGAATTCAACCAATACTTTTCCTGCTAGAGTGTTAACAAACAAACAAACTGAACCAAAAACAGAACCCCTTGCCTCTCCTTTGGGGTAAAAATTGTTAGTTCTATTATTTTAGAGCCTGGATTGAACATTAGGTGCAGATAAAGTAAAGCAAAAGTTCTAAATTTCCGCCTCAGTCTTACCTACTGGAGTAGAGAATAGAAATCATCTGCTGACGGCTGGTTGATAACAGCTGAAGAAACTGCAGGTGCTGCTTTAAAAGTAAAACAACTACATTCATAAATCAGTCAAATGTATTTATATAAAACCACATCTGAACAAAAGACACTTTACATTTGAAGCTGCTCTAAAACAGACTCTTAAGCCTATGAGCATTAGCATTCTGATCTTTTTTTCTTTTATTTTTTAGTAACATTAGCAGTAAATTCATTCTATAATCAGTGTTGTCTGTATATATGTGACATTATTTAACACATATACATTGATGGTTAGTTTTAAAGTATGGAGGTGTTGTTGCAAACTGTGGTTTCTTCCTATTTTCTAAACAGGAAACATGTCAGTCGGTATAAATGTTAAGTCCTTTTATGTACTTTCAGTCATTGTCAGTCAACAGCAGATTAATCCAGTTATAGATACTCAGACGTTACAGTTTTTAAGATGAAGTAATGACGGCTGTTGATATTTAATAGAAATACATGTACAGCAAAGTACAAAAAAAAAAAAAACACAGGTAGCTGCTAAAGTGCAGTTAGCATCTGATCAAAAGTAAGACAAAAATAGTATTATTGACAGATATTAAGAAAAGGAAATCAGGATGATATAAGTGTTACCGACATTGAAGAGCAGTATATACAGTAATGGAAAAAATTATTAGACCACCCGTTCGTCGTTTTCTTCAATTTCTTGTTCATTTTAACAACTAAAATTACATTAGTTTGGACAAATATAATGATAACAAAAAAAAAAAAAAAAAGAAAAAAGCTCACAGTTTAATTTCAGAGCTGATATTTATCCATTTAACATGTTTTCTTTTTTTGTCTGTTTAGTCACATGATCCACACAGGAGTTAGGACTGGATTGCATAACTTTTGATGGTCTAATTATTTTTTTTTCTGCGCCTGTATGCACATTATGAAACTTTACACATTTATATATAATAGTGCTAATTAAAAAAGGTCTCACCGTCTTGGTGGTCATCGTTCAGGTCCAAAGTGTAGTACATGTGTGTAGATAACCTATCGCGATCTGAAAGCCAGCAGAGAGTGAGTATGAACTAGGCAGAAAAAGTCTTGAATTAAGCAAAAAAAAAGAGATCTATTGTCTAAAAATCAGTTCTTATATCTTATTGAAAAGTTCCTCTTGAGGTGATTCTGTCTTATTTTAAGTGTGATGAGATATTTGGACTAGAAATGAGAAAAATACACTTAGTAAGATTTAGATTTTTGCAGTGAACAGACTTCCTGAATTTAACCTCAGTGGTTCAGCTTCTGCACATTTCTGGAGTTTCCAAACCTAACGGTACACACTTTCAGTTCTGGCAGCTTTAATGAATAGAGTCAAAAAAGCAGCAGTACTTGTGCACAAATAAAAAAAAAAAAAGAAGTAAGAATACAATGAAGCGTACCTTTCTTCTGCCTGTTTTTTTGGACAGAGGCGTACGTGTCTGCTGTCGCAGCTGCAGCACTGGGCTCTAGAAAAACAACAGCACAAATAGTAGAGTTCATCACAATCATACTGTGCAAATATATTTACACTGCAAAAACACAAATCAAACCAAGTGTATTTTTCTCATTTCTAGTCCAAATATCTCATCACACTTAAAATTAGACATAAACACCTAAAGAGGAACTTTTCAGTGAGATATAAGAACTGATTTATAGACAATAGATCTGGAAAATTTGATCATTTTCACTTGTTCCATTAGCAGATTTTTTGCTTAATTCCAGATTTTTAATTTTTTTGCTTAACTCAAGATTTTGAAATCCTCAAAACCGGTTAATAACATTCCTTTTTTCGTTCCGAACCGGTTTAGGAACGATATGTTAGTGGTGGAACGCAAGAACAAAAATGTTAAATATACCTGTTTGATTGAAAAATAATTTTGTTTTGAAGCCCACCAAGTATGAACTGTGTATTAGTGTTAAAAACTTAAGAATAACTTTGTTTTTATACAGTATCTCTTTCCTCTTTCTCTTCTCAGTGTCACTAAATCCAAATTATTATGCAATAACAGCTCATTTATAGCAATAAAAAAAAACAGAATTTATCTGATTACTTGAATAATCAATGAAAGAATCGACAGAACACTCTATTCCAAAAATATTCAACAGTTACAGCCCTGGTTACTTGTGTTGCACATTATTAGAGCTCATTTTTAGACCATTTTTACTCAAAATAAGCTGCAAATTCTGACCTCGAAAAGGGAAGATATATGTTCTAAAAACAAGGCTGACATTTTTGGACTGCAATGATATTTTTTCTACAAAAAATATTAATAATAAAAAAAGTAATATCCCCAAAATCTTTCATTCACCTGTTGTTTCCTCGGCTGAGTTCGATCCAGGTGCAGGTGTCGACAGGTAGAGAAGCACTGCAGGCAAACAAACACATAAGAAGGTTAACGAGCAGCTAAATGCATTTCATACTTTTAGCTTTTTTTTTTTTTTTTTTTGGACTGGCTGCAGCAATGAGTAATAATGGTAGTAAAGTTGTAAGATTCTGTTACCTTTGTGCCAATAATGTTTGACAAAATGACGTATTCCAAGGACTACGAGCAGAACTGCCAGGACAGTGAAGACGATCCAAGGGGCGGAGTTACCAGAGGAAGTAATAGAAGCTGAGCCTGAAAAGACAAAGACAATGTTGATGATTAAGATTAAAATGACTTATTTCCATTAACATATTTATGTCATCAGCTGTACTAGGAAGGTTAAACTCATGTTAGTTCAGGGGTTATTTTCACTCCAATTTGATCTGAACTGCATCGAAACAGTAAAATAATAATATAATAAACAGTGAATAATTTCAACTCCAAATTTGTATCTACTACTCTATTGGGTTGTTTCATTGGCTTCGCTTAAATCTTCAATTAAGCAAAAAAATAAATGAAAAAATCTGGAATTAAGCAATAAATCTGCAAATGGAACAAGTGAAAATGAACTTGGTAAGATTTCTTGAAATAAGATTTTCCAGATCTATTGTCTAAAAATAAGTTATAACATCTCACTGAAAAGTTCCTCTTTAAGTGATTCTGTTTTATTTTAAGTGTGATGAGATATTTGGATTAGAAATGAAAAAAAAATACACTTAGTAAAATTTAGATTTTTTTTCCCAGTGTATTTTGAGTTCTTGTTTGTTCAGTATTAATTGTCAGTCTTGTAAATAGAAGCTGGTCTGACTGTTCATTTCCTGACCCAGGAAAATCTAATTTCTCATTTTGTGCAGTAATCTACACATGGCTTTTCTGTCTCCGTCCATAATAATATACATTATATAAACTAAATGTCTTTAAAATTAACCTTTATTTGTAACATACCGTAATTAAATGATCAAAAACAAACTAATTTTACCAAAAAAACCCAAAAAAACATTTTGAATATCTGGGGTTGCTACAAATTTGTGATGTTAAAATGGGGTCACGAGCCAGAAAAGGTTGAAAACCAGTGGGTTCTGGGTTCTTACCTGTAACATTCAGCCAGTTCTCTGCAGACTCTCCAGCTCCAGAGACGCTACACTTGTACAGTCCTTCATCTGACTTGGACACACTGTGGAGGGTCAGGGTTTCTTTGGTGCTGGTTTTCATGTGGACTCCATCTTTATAGAAATAAGTCGTGAAGGTAGAGGTGGAGTTCGTCCAGTTTCTGCAGCGTAAAGTCACTTTATCTCCCTCCGTTACAGGAAAAGCAGGACTCTCCAGGATGATGGAACCAGCTGGACGACACATATTCAGTGTTATTTTAAGCAAAACCCAATTTTATATCAAAATGCTGCTGAGTTGATGGAAACGTACCAGTAACAGTGACGACGATACTGTTACTTCTCTTCTTCGCTCCGGCTTCGCACCAGTATTCTCCACTGTCCTCTTTATACATATTTCTGATGTTGCATTCCAGTGTTGTTGGTGTCCTGGTGTTTGAACATTTAAAGGATTCTCTGTTGGAGCTTCGTACAACTTTCCATTCAGGTGAACCATCGATGTCTTTGCAAAGAAAACTGACTTTTTCATATTCAAAGAACTGCAGTTGGTTTGGGATAATCTGCAAAACTGCATCTGTGACAAACGAGATTAGACACAACGGAGCAAATGAAAATTCAACGATATTCTCTGATAATCTCCGAAAAAAGAAAAAAAAACAAATCCTTGACACGATCCTCTCGTTCATACTTACTGCCTTCACGACCGTGTGCGCGTCGCAGGATGATCACAGATATTACTGCAAAGACAAAGAAAGTATCGCTGAGTATCGGAAAAGATCGCAGTGTTGTTTGTTAGATTTTAATCCCAATCAGTTCTAAATCCAAAGCAGATTTGATCCATTATCGTCAAACTCTTACTCACACAGTCTGATACAGAGAGCTGCGACCCCCATGATGCTTCACTGCGAACTGTGAACATCTAACCAAAACTTACTGAAGGTGACAAGTGAGTCTTCCTGTGTGGCTATTTCTGCTTTGCATGTTCTCATTGTTTTTTTTTACTTTTTATAATGCCTGTTATGTAGGAAGCAGACCTCTTTTACCAGAAACTGTCTATGGTTTCCTTTTTTTTTTTTTCACCTTTTTTTCACAGTTGAAAATGCAGTCTACCTCCTGCTCATCAAACTCACTGCATGTAGATGTGCTGATGTGGTCGGGTTAAGGAACAGGGGTAAAAACCACAACGGCATATTTGATGGTTTTGGAATCCAACAGAAGGTCATAGAGAGATGGGACCAGTATTGGCATGTTCAGAAAACCTGAATTTAAGTATTTTCAACCCAGTTCAATTCAATTTTATTTGTAGAGCAGGAACTGGACAACAGCCTTCCTACTTCCAATGACTCTTTTTAATATTCACATTAGTAAAACCTCCCCCATCATCGCCATGTTTGTTATTATTGACTTTTTTCTTCTTCTTCTTCTTCTCAAAAAAAACCCCTTTACTCTTCTTCATGGTATTTGGCCAGTATGGTAATTAAGCACAGCGCCCTCTGGTGGATTGATTGAAAAATGCTCATTCCAACGTAGAGGACGCTAAGGGCGGGCGATACTGGGGATTTTGGTATCGATCTAATCCCAAGTAAATAAAGGACTAGTATCACCGATATCGATACTGATACCTCTTACTTGAAATGTCATGATCATTAATAATTTCGTGATTTTGCCTTTAGTTCGTTGCTTAAACACAGGACAAAGATTTTAGGCAAATAAACATGTTTTTATTTGTCAACGAACTAAAATATAAAACAATTTAACAGTGTGAAATAATATAATAATTTACCTTTTATTACACGCATTTGTTTAAGAAAAAGTCACTATAAAGTCAAAATAACAAAAAAAGCAAAACAAAAAATACTTTCCAGAGCTCGGACGCTTCGCTGTGTGGCGCAGCTCGCATGAACTCTGAAGGAAGTTGAAGAATTTGCTGGATGTACAGAGGAGAAACTACAGCAAAAGTATCGATCTCATCACGCTAGTATCGATCTGATACCGATACTCACCGTGGTATCAATACTATCGATATTCAAATCGATACGCCCAGCCCCAGAGGACGCATGGAAGTATGAAGGCAGTAGTAGCTTTGTCTTTGACCCTCAAATATCGCAAACATAACTTGCGCATAAAAATCCACCTAATCCACCTTTTTCGATATTTAGTAAATATCTGTAAAATTTTGCGCATATATTCAATGGAAAAGCGACTAGTGACACAAAACAATGTGACACATGACTTAGACTTCAGCTCTCCATCAGCTCCAGTTCTGTTCTGGTGCACAGCCGGGCTCTGCATCCGAACCGGACCGAACCGTGGATGCCCTGTACGGCTGCATCTCTAGTCTAAATATATCCAGGCTTAACTGTATATTATATTTGTCATTATTGATCCGTGTTAGAAAAGAAACACTTGAGTTCAACACGTCCTTATACTTTTGTTCAAACAGTGTAGGATGAAAAGAAAAAAAAAACTTGGATCAGAAACGATGACAAATATAATCCAGTTTAGATGAGCCAGCGTTAATGTGTGATCTGTGCATGTGTGTTTTCACCCACCATTGGTCTTTTAAATATCGGTTTCACTGCCTTTTCTGCTTCATGTGTTTGCACGTGTCTTTTATTTCTATGCTCGGTAATCGCCTGTGTTTTTTTGTTTTTTTCGTGCATCAGCATACATGCATATGTCTAAAATGTAGTGTGTGTGTGTGTGTGTGTGTGTGTGCGCGCTCTGCAGTGACTGCATGATGATGTTGGTGGATGAGTCACCCAGGCTCCACCACGTGATATCATGAATCACTGCTCCTCTCTGTGGGCAGAGCTGCAACCATCAACAACCACATTCCTCCCTCGTCTTATCCCTCACTCTCTGCCTCTGCTTCTGCCCAGCCCCGTTACTTTGACGCTCCTTGTCATTTCTTGCCTTTTAACTCATTTCTTTTTACATTTACATCCCCCTCATGCTCCAGCTCTGCACTACCTTTAATCACGGCTCCTGTTTTGAGGTTAAATTATGAAACGTCGATGTGTCGCCTCCACCGTTTTTATTATTTGAACATTCAGACTGGCTGTTCTGTGCAGGTGTTTTCACATGTCTGTAACCTTTAACCAGGTCGCCCTTGAGCAGCACAACTGTATCAAACAGCACTAGATCCATCTTGTGTTCCCTCCCACCTTTAATTAGCGTCTGTATTGTAATCACTCACAGCCTCTCAGCACAAATCACAGGGGATTATGTTTCTATCAGCGAAGGACAACATTGTTTTGTCGACACAAATTGTTACCCTACTATCTATCTCCCCATCTGCCCCATGTCTATATGTCCTCCCCATCCCCTTTTCCTTCCTCCGTTCATCAGTGGTCATCGGAGTCTAACAGGTTTTATGAGAACTGCAGCTGATCCTCCAAGGAAATCAGCCCCAAATGTGGACACTTTTAAAACCAGGTGAAAAAAACAAAAAAAACAAAAAAAAAACCTTCCTCTTTTCATGCGCTTATAAGTAAAACTCTTTTCAATCTTGTCTTTTAAATGCACTTTTTGGATTTTAATGCCTTGCTTTAGACTATTTAAATTTCAACGTTAATTCTTTTTTTTAATAATTTTAATTCTCCATCTATTGGTGGGAGGTGGTAACGAGATCTGACAACTATCTGGAGCTATGGTCGGTTTCAGTCAGTTAGGTTGCTTGTTGCAATATTTCGACTTTTAATGCGTTGACTTTTCCATTTTGCCATGTTTTTAATTGAAGTTTTATGGAATACAACAAGAGTCCAAATGCACTGAATGTGAAGTGTCATGAGATTATTTTTGTTCTGATTTGACGCTATACAAATACATTTTATTGATTGGTTTGTATGATTGAACATACTTCCTGTGTGTGATTCATCGGTACATACACATTCTTCTTGTCTATTCAGGCCTATAACACTTTTTTTTTAAAGTTGAAATTAGTAAAGCATGATAATATTTTGTAACGTTGCTATTTCTTTGCCAATCCTTAAACTTACATTTTTCCATTCTTACTTTGAACACGTTTAAGGCGGTAATTGTCACATTTTGTTTATCAGGATGCACTTTTTTTTTTCTCCATTTGATAACAGAGGACTGCAGGCCCCCTCCTCTTCCTCCTCTTCCTCCTCTTCCTCCTCATTCACGCTTTCCTGATGTATGTTACGAACAACCATGAAAATTGTGTCATCTTCAAGGCAGCGTGTGTCGCTTTGAAATGTGAAAATGTACTTTTCAGCGGCATTTAACGCTGCATTACTAAAGTGCAAATGATCTTTGCCAAGGACACCGACAGAACCCCGGTAATGGCCTCAGGACGTCATTCTTTCTTCCGCAGTCGATGAAACTGACATTTGCAGATGTAACTCCATCCGTATTGTAGCGATTGATAAACAAGGTTGTCGGAAAATTGTATCATGGCATTTGCTGCTTCCTCATCACACTGTTGATGATAGCAGCTAAGCTATTAGCATAATTTAGCTACTGTTAAAATCTGATGGTGTGCAGACAAAAAGTACCGTTTGACGCATTTTGACAAAGAAACATCCATTAGCAACCGACAGCATCTACTGATATGAAATATTTAATCCCTGTTGATCCATTAATCCTTTAAATGCATGTAAATAACTGGTGTAAAATGCAGTTTATCGTCTTTTCATGGTCATCAGATATGACAAATTTGGACTTTCAGACGCTCCGTAGTGGGACTGAATGTCCAAATCCTACGTCGTATCCGTTCTCTGCTTAGGCTCGTTATTCTATCGTATTCATTCATTTTAACATTTAAGATTTTTAACCTGTTCAACACCATTTTAGCAGACCCCTCCCATGTCCTCTATCCCGATTACAGCTTACTACATTCAGGTAGAAGGTACAGGGTTCCATTATCCTCCAGAGACCCGGCAATGCATTTTTGTCCTCTGTAGGGGGCAAAAGTTTGACAGTTTTACTCAAAAAAATGCTGTTAATTGCAAAGGACATTCCATAAATAAATAAATAAATAGAAATAATTACAAAAAATATATCTCAAAAACCTGTTGCTTTATGCAGTTTCCAATCGAGACAATTGTTAAATGTGAAAAAGCTAAGATTTTCACATTTCTGAGTCTCAGGAGGTTATGTAAACACAACAGATACAAACATTCATTCATCCCTATATCAGTAAAACTCATCAATGAGCAAATGAAATGGGATGAAAGGGATAAGAACAGCTGAGACCACCCAGACAAGAGCGTCTGTAAATGCAAGGGGTGTGTTCTGTCCCACCTGATGATACATAATGATGAATTTGCACATTGTACTTTCTGTTTTTAATGTTTTTGACTAATATAATAATGCATTGCACTTTTATCCCAGTTATTTATGGATTATTTATAGATTTTATGTGTAGGAACGTTTGACTATGTGTGGTTTGGGGGCAACGAAACCCTCTGTCCAAAACTAATTTCTCTCATGGGCGACAAATAAAGACACTTTGACTTTAACTTTGAATATTTGAGTCATTTTCCTCATGCTTTTATTGTGAAATCGATCATCCTTGGTTCATCTCTCCTCTCGAACTTAACTGAAATGTGTTTTTTTTTTTTTACTGAATCATGTTGAATGCAGAATACAGTGAAGGAAGAATTTGAGGCCATGATGGTTGAAAAATTGTTCTGATTTATTGTTCACTGTGTATCATATATGTGTTTTATGTAGTTTTGACTTTGTATGGCTGCTACCATGGCCCGGTTTCCCTTGTAAATGAGTTTTGGACTTCCTGGTTAAATAAATGTAAAATAAATTAAAAAGTTCACGTCTGCTGTTGTAGTTTGCACTGTCATTTAACTGCATTTCATTATTTAAAATCATCTCTAAGCT
>JAPTYQ010000011.1:18719850-18732226 GCA_029814465.1 Ostorhinchus cyanosoma
CAATAGGGAACCACGTGGTTACATACGGGCATCGTTTTTATTTATTTATTTATTTTTTGCTAATGTCTTAATAATGCAGATCCCGCGGTTCAGACGCGTACCGCACCGCAAGGGGGCTTACCGTGCGGTTGCGGATTGTACCGCAAACCGTGCCAAGCCTTATATATATATATATATATATATATATATATATATACCTATATGTGTGTGTGTGTGTGTGTGTGTGTGTGTGTGTAGGTAGGTAGGTCGATAGATACTTTCCCACCCCAGGAACTTATAAATAAAAATAAAATAAATTTTTTAAAAAATCAAACCAAACATTGTTTGTTCATTTATAAAGCATCACAATATAAGTAGAATGTAAGCACTTTTATAAATAATATGCAGTTGAATTAAATGCAGGCATTTGAGTCTGACTTAAAGGTTGAACCTGGACTAAATCTATAAAACAGAAATGAAACCGAACCATGCATCACACTTAAAGTTAGAAGGGATTTAGTTTAAAGGAATGAGAAGTTGAAAATACATGTTCTACCATTTTTAAATAGAAATTAATTATGTAATGATGGTTAACTTCATTTAAATGTATTCCAGATGAATTAAGTGATTTAACAACCAGCTAAACGTTAAACCCAAACCATCCACTTAAAGTGCTGTCATTTTATTGAACTAGAGCTGAGTTTGTGAATGTACATGAACTGTTCTGCAGTTCCTGCTCCCCGTTACATCATCAACCTGATTTGAAGGAATTACCCTGAACTTTGGGGTGCGGTGGAAACGCAATTACCAGGAAAGGGCCTATTGATCCTCAAACTGCATGAATATAACTGCCACATAAAAATGTACCTAACAGAAAAATTACAATTTTGCCAAACTCTCATTTTTCGATTAAATATTTTTGCACTGACAAGAGAAGGTTATAGCACAAATGGTATATCACACCAAACTGCAAAGGAAAGACCTCTTACCACAATTAGAGTGACATGAATAAAAAAACAAACAAAAAAAAATTCTGAAAAAGGATGTTGGTGTATGTTACAAGAGAAGAAGAATCATTTTAGAATTTAGTAGGAGATAGAGGGGCAATATATAATAATAAATATATCTGTAAATCAACTCGATATTCATGTTTGTCGCCATGTTTATGAAATGACTTCTACAGTCATCTCACAATAAATAAACAATTCATTGCATTTGTGATCTAATGTCAAAAATGACATTATACACTTTTTTTTGGACATTTAGTAAATATGGGTAAAGTTTTGCACAGAAGTCCAAAAACTACTGACGCATGAAAACCGCATATAATACAGGTACGTACAGAAACAGCTGTTATCCATGAAGGACTGGCCAGGCCAATCACCTGATCCAAATTCTACTGAGCCTTTCTGAGATTGAACGGACAAAAAAATGACAGAAATTAATGTTATGACATAAGCTTATTGAAACCATGCAATTGTGAATGCTTACTATAAAAAAAATTTGAAAAAGTTGTAAAAGTTAAAGGCTACATAAAGATGAGACGAAATGTTTAGAGCGTGGATTTTTTTGTCTGTACTGTGTATAATTGTTTGGTCAATATGAATAACATACCTACGGTAGTTAAATTATGTGGTTCATTCCATGTAAACAACAGGAATGTACAAATGTGTTGAATACAACAAATAAACTCAATTGCACAACACTTTGCCCTCCTGCTCACTGATACCCTGCCTACCAAGAGATTAATTCTGAGTGTTGAATTTCAAACATTTTAAAAACCTTGCAAAAATTTGTAAAAAAAAAAAAAAAAGGAAAGACAGAAAAGGGACAGATGGATGGAGTTGCTGGTACATCTACACATGCCCTCTAAGGAGGGCTGGGGTAAAATAAAGCTAGGTGTTTCCAAGGATTTGACAGGTATATTGTTTTTTTTAAAAATAGATTATAACAGTGAAGCCATTCACACACACAGCCCCTCCACATTTCTTTCTCCAACAGTCATATTGACACTGGACTTGATGGTACATGGTAATAACCACTACCGTCTGTATCACACAGGTTCAAACCACAGACTCTTAACTGTCCATTCATCTAAAAAATACTCCACACCTTTCAGCTGCTGTTTGTTTTGCACTGGAGCCTCTTTTTACAGTTGTTTCTGTTTGTTATGCTGCTTCTCGGCCAAGTCGTCTTTGTAAATGAGAGCTGGTTCTCAGTTTACCTACCTGGTCAAATAAAGTTCAAATAAAAGGCAAATGTTCCTTGTGTGGCCATTTGGCCCATTGATAAGGACCTATTGTTCTTTTATGATCAGATAGATCCAGCCTCCCTCTGTTCCATATTGGCAGTTAACTTTATTACAGATGGAGGCTGGTCAGTGTCACACTGCATCTAGATTACCTTGGGCCTACAGACTTCCTCTCAAGTAAAATGCTTCCAGTATAAAAGTAGTTAAACTTTACCAAATTTGAGTCACTAATAAAGAGCAATCCAGTCCTAAATGCTGGTTGGTTGTAGTTTCACAGATACAGACTTAGGCCAAAATATGAAATTCAAGAATTAATGAGAGAACGGTTTTAACTCCAAAGGAATACTTGTTGAACACCCTGAACTCTTGTCCCCTTTTCTTTTGTTTTTTTTCTCCTCTCTGTCTGTATGCTATGTATATTGCCAATCGTATGTTTTACACTGTCCTTGTCACACCTGCTTTGCTAAACAAAAAAAATTCAACAAAAATGTGTTTGAAAAAAACAAAAACTCTCCAAAGGAATATTAGTGTCAGATCTACTTAAAACACTGTCTGCACATGACAATACATGGACTGAACAGGTTCTATCAGTGGAACTTTTATAAATATATTGGATAAATGGCCATAAACCAAAAAAACATCAACTAAGCAGCACATTGGTCATTTGTTTTCCGTTTCATCTTATTAAAGTCTGTCAGATTTAGCAAATTTAATGTCTGAGGCAGATATTTTCTAATAGATTATAGACCAGTGTAAGTGTATATGACTGTGCTACTTCATTGGCAGATTGATTTGAAATAGAACAAATAGAAGGCACAGTGCTTTACAAAAATGGAAAAGAGACCAGTTTAAACAAGTACAAAGAAACATAATCAATAAAAAGTTAAATAAAGTCCGAGCACAAATCTGGACTGGTTTCTTGGTTGGTGCTGTTCTACTGGAGTTCTGCATACATCGCTTTCATTCTTTTCTTTTCTTTTCTTTTCTTTTCTTTTCTTTTCTTTTTGACTAGTTAGCTTCAGTATGTAGCTGTGGTTCATTCGGTCTTCCTGGGGTAAATGATGAGCCTCCTGGACTCGGTGTCCTACCTGTCGAACCTGTCCGACTCCATGGCCGCCCTCAGCACCCACCCGATGAGGGGCACTCCTGCTAACATCTTGATGTTCTTCAGGGGGATGCCTTTGCTGCCTCCACGCGCCAGGACCAGGGCAGCTACGTGTCCCTGTCCCTCCGGCCGGACCTGCTTGGAGGCGGGCAGCCGTCCGTCCTGCTCCCCGTTCTCCCCGGACAGACCTCGCTTCCTTTCTGCCATTACGGTTCTACTTCCGACAAGATACGGACAACACAGATCAGTTTGGCCGACAAATTAACTAGTACTCACCCGGTCCCAACCGAGGTATTTAACTGGGTACTACGTAGCGTCACATCCGGTTTCTTCTTCTTCTTTGTCGTTTTTAACGGCGGTTGCCAACATTTCTGAGTGCACCTCCGCCACCCTCCGGAAGTGGATGGTCCTCTGTGGCCTACATGCTATAATACAAATGACACTGGTTTATATATGAAAAGAGAAAAAGTCCTTACATTCTGCTACCAATCTTAGTTGATTTTAAATATTCAAAAGATACTTAATTACTTTGTGTTCTGAAGATTTTCTTAGAATATGTTTTGTATTGAATGATTCTCTCATGCCCTCTTCATCATCCGGGTTCTTCTCTCTCTTTTTTTTCTTCAATAACATTTATTAACATTTCTTAACAAACTTGACTAAAACATAATAACCACTTACATTCACTTGATATATTTTGAAATCAGAATTATGAAGACGACACAAGAACAAAAGATAAACAAAAAGAAAATTAAACAATACTCAGGGGTCTGTTACACATTAAAGTTAAATTCATGATAATTGTTTTGATTCATTTAGTGTTTTCTTTTTCACATTTTCAATTGTGGGCTCTTTTGTGTTCTTGTTGAACTAATTTAGGATATTAGGGCTCAATACAATAAAGGGAACTAAACTGCACAAGAGCCAGTTGGATGATATCCAAACTCATAAATAAATAACTTTAAAGCACAGGATATAGGCTTAACATTAATATAATTCTCTTTGACATTCGTTGTCTCCCAGCGGTGATAAAACACAATTCCAAAAGCATTAGGAGATGTAAAATGTAGATGAAAAACTAAAAAGGTGGTTTGCAAATCTTCTTTTATTTACATTAGAATACATAATGTGTTTTTTTTAACCAGTTAAATCCATTGAGAACTTGTCACTTCCAATGTGACTTTGAATACCCCAGGTGTGGCTGTGTTCAGAATGAACCAATCACATTTAAACACATGTTAAATGGTGGTCAACACACACTTGACCCCATTTAAAGACCCTCTGATGAAGCCCAGATCCAGTTGGACTGTTCTAGAGGCTTTTATGTATGTAGTCCCATCTTACAGTCCAAGCCATGGTCCTCCTAGAGCTAAGAGACCAAAGCCTGATCCTGTCAAATGAAGGACCCAAGCCCGGCTACATTTAAACAAACACGTGTGAAAATGTGTTATGGATGAAACCAAGGTTGAATGTTTGGTCCATAATTCCAAAGGTCTATTTGGAGTAAACCCAACACTGCTCCTCTCCAACAGAACTCCAGACCTACGGTGAAGCACAGTGGAGACACCATCATGCTTTGGGCTGTTTTTCTTCAGCTGGAACTAGGTGACAAGGTGGAAGAAATTCAGAACAGTCCAAACACCAGTCAGTGTTGGACCAAAACCTTCAGGCTTCTGCCAGAATGATGAAGCTGAAGACGACCATCATCTGTTAGAACCACAGTGACCCAAAGTCCACATCCAAACCAACCAAAGAATGGCTTCACCACAAGAAGATGAAGGTTCTGAAACGGGCCATCAGAGTTCACACCTGAGTCTGACGGAACATCTGTGGGCTGATCTGAAGAGGACTGTGACCAGGAGATGACCTCAGTCTGGAACATTTTAATAAAGAAGAGTGAACAAATATGGACACATGAAGATGAGTCTGATACACTCCAACAAACAGACTGAGGAACGAAGAAAAGACCAAAGTGGTGCAATTAAGGGTACGTTTAAGGAGGTGAAGATGTATGCAAACAGGTTAGTGGAAGGGTTTGTTTTTATTTTCCCCTTTTTCAGAGTTCAGTCTGTTGTTCATTTGACGTGTACAGGTTATAAGTCTGAATAATGAGGGGAAAACACTGGAAATGGTTCATGTTGGCCTTTTGTTTGGTGTCTGCCTTTTTGTCTGTTTGTGTGCACTGTGTGCTGTTGCTTGTTTTTCTTTTTGTAAATTTTACTTCAGTTATGGTATGTTATATGTGAGCTGTTTTTTTTTTACCTGCTAATGGGACTCCAGATGGAAATTAGCTGTATGGATATAATCTCTCATATTTACATGTAAATGTTCATTAATACCAACTGTCCCATTTTAAAAATAAATACATCATTAATTCTTTCATTATTTTACATCAGAAAAACCTAGCATTTCAACAAGGGTGTGTAGACTTTTTATGTCCATTGTGTATATATTTATTTATTTATATATACAGTCGCTGAAAAACTGACAAATTAATCTATCAGTGCATTTGTTTGGATGGTGACTGGAGCAAGAGTACCCAGACAGAACCCATGCAGATGTGTGGAGAACATGCAAAGTCCACACAGAAAGACCCAACCCCCACTGACTGGTGTTGGAATCCAACCCAGGACCTTCTTACTGTGAGGCACCAGTGCTATCACTGTACCACTGTGTTAAAA
Source organism: Ostorhinchus cyanosoma (assembly GCA_029814465.1). NCBI lineage: Eukaryota > Metazoa > Chordata > Actinopteri > Kurtiformes > Apogonidae > Ostorhinchus > Ostorhinchus cyanosoma. Next base: position 18,725,867 of record JAPTYQ010000011.1, read on the forward strand.
ATATCCACTGAAAAGGATATTAAATTTAAAAAAATGTATCTGGAAAAACTGTTGCATCACACTGTTTCCAATTATGGCCATTTAATGTATAATGCTGAACATGTTTACTTACTAGGTGTCAGGAGGATGCCTTGAAAAGCACTATAGAAATCTATCTATATCTATCTATGTGTGTGTGTGTGTGTGTGTGTGTGTGTGTGTGTGTGTGTGTAATTTTGTGAAATGATGCCTTTAAATACAAACATTTGTAAAACCTGAATAATGTCATGGGTGATACCTGAGAAAATGTGCATAGTTTTAGGTAAAGGTATCATCCCCAGAGTTATTAAAGGGAAGAAAGACACCACACCGGTTCAACTGGACTAAATATAGACGCTTTAGTGTCATATGAGCATTTGTCAGGTATGTTACGTGACCTGTGTTCCCACCCATCACTGCAAGAACAGTCTGTAAAAACACAAATATGCACACTGACCCACTAACACAAACTGACACAGACAAAAGTATAAAAGGCACAGATGACTGTGTCTGTGACACATTCAGGGACGGTCAGGTTCATACTTCACATGGTAGGTTCGCTGTTTAATCCAGACCCTTTCGTACCCCCTTTTTCTGTACAATTACTTACAAAACACAGTAAACAGTAGGAAAACCTTTAATAGCATATGGTGCTGTACAGTCCAGGACAGAGGGAAGCCATGCGCCTGTGGGGTTTCCAGCTCTGGAGCAGTTCAGGGTTTTCCCAGACCGGGGCACTGTTGGTCTGAATTTACACAAGGAGAATTTTACACTCACGGAACAAGGAAGAGAAAGAAAACCAAATTGCACAAGTGTATTGAGAAGCACAGAACAATTAAGAAAAGATGGAACACTGTGTAAAATGTGAAAGAAATCAAAAGTCAATGAAAATGTAACTGTACCTTCATGGAATTGGGATAATATAAGGGAAAGCAAGGGGTCCTGAGACAATGCCATGAAGCATATGACCAACATCACATGACATCCTTTCTGTGTCATTAGGCGGTTTGTGTTTGGCATCAATCAGGAAGTCAACCCCAAAAATATTCCTCAGCTGGGTTTCAGAGCAAGAAGGGTATAAAACAGACTTATATCATGTGGAAATAAACAACATGCAGCACATATGATGTAATAATGCCAAAAAAAACCAAAAACATTTCAATACATACAGTACTGTGCAATCGTTTCGTTCGTCCTTTAGATTAGTTGTTTTTGCAGCATTCAAATGAACATACATATTTACATCTCAGTCTCTTTTCTACAGAAACAATAAGAAAATCAGACACACAACAAACAGAAAAAAAGGGGTTAAAGGTTAAAGTCAGTATCTAGTGGGACCTCTGACCCTATGAAAAGAAGAAACAAAAACTGTTAGAAACATCTGGGATGTGTTGGATAAAATCTGGAATAAAAAAATCAGAAAGTGAACAAAAGGATTAAAGACATGTTAAGGTCAAAGTTCACAGTAAAGAAATACCACCATTTTGATTTAGAGAAGAGGTTTTTACCACTGAAACTTTTTACTCCTGGAAAGACTTTTTGGACTGAAGAGAATTAAGGCCAATGGAAAAAAAATTTATGAGGTCCAATATATTTTTAGAACTATTATTATTATTATTATTATTCTGAGGAAAAAAAGGTCCGAATTCTGACTTTAATCTAAGAATTGGGACTTTTTTCACTGTTGACCAAAAGGTGAATGTTATGTTTTGAAATGAGTGTACGTCAATTTGAAGAAAAAGCCACTGATTTCAGTTTCCCTTCCTTTTGCTCATCTAACAGTGAAATGGTTTCCTCCAGAACCCCTCGGATGGGTAAGAAGACGCCTTAAAGTGTCAATTTATGTCAGCACTCCTCCTGCAGGTCATTCAGCAAAAGTGACACTCTTCCTGAAGGTCAGAATTTTTTTTCCTCAGAATTCTGAATTTAATCTTAGAATTCTGGATTTTTTTTCTCAGAATTCTGACTTTAATTTCAGAATCTTGACTTTCTCAGAATTCTGACATTTTTTCTTAGAATTTTGACTTTAATTTCAGAATTCTAACTTTATTTTCTCAGAATTTTTTCTCAGAAAACCTTTTTTTTCTCAGAATTCTGACTTTTTCCTCAGAATACTAATAAAACATATATTGGACTTTAATTTGAATAAAAAAATTTTTTTCCAGTAGCCCTAATCCTCTTCTGTATTTTTCAGCTATATTTGACAAAAAGAGACAAAGAAATAAATATGCGTGTTTTCATTTCAATGCTGCAAAAACAACTCATCTAAAGGACGAAAATCTAAAACAGAAAATGAACAGTACATAAAGTCATCCATTTTAAACACCATTAAAGGTATTGCTAAATTCCCCAAAGTTAACAACATTATTAGTTTGACTCAAATCGTCAACACAGCCACTTAAGAACGTAGCGAGATGTGCAACTAAATTGTCATGACATTTACTGTAATGAGTAAGAGCATGTCAAAGCTTTTCAGCAGCTCCTTCAGTGGGCTCACTTTAAGTCATCTAGTTCTTTAGCTGTAACTCTAATTTGATTGAATTCATGTTTGGCACATGCCGGCAGAAACAGCTCTTCACATATAGGTTGTGTGTTTTTGGCTCTCAGTCCGTCTCATCCCACATGTCGCTGCACTGCACAAAAAAAAAATCTGCCAATGGAACAAGTGAGAATTCTCTTGGTCAGATTTCTTTAGTCAGATTTTCCAGATCTTTTGTCTATAAATCAGTTCTTCTATCTAACTGTAAAGTTCCTCTGTAGGTGATTTTAAGTGTGATCAGATATTTGGGCTGAAATTGGTTAAATCCACTTGGTCGGGTTTGGATTTTTTCCAGTGTGTGTTTCATTGACGTTGCTCCGTTGATGTCTGTGGTCTTGACTCTTCCATCCTGACTTGTCTGTGTCTTTGTTTTTTCATTGGGTGTCTCTGTCACTGTCCCAGATCCGCTTGTGAAGGAGCTGTTGTCTGCTGGCAGAAGGTGGTGCAGGACGTATAAATGTGTGGTATGTTACCAAGGCTGTTGGAGGAGTTGGACCAGATTGGACTCCTCCTTCCACTCCTTTTACTTTGACATCCCTCTCCTAACTGTCACCCTCCCTTCTTTGTCTTCAAATACTCTTCTTCTGTTGGCTGTTTCTATTAAAAAGATGAATAAGAACACATTTGTCTATAAAGAGGTCTTTACCATACAATAAATGAGCAGATGTAAAAGATTACAGATAATAAACATCAAACATACAATTAACAAGGTCACAAGAACTAAGAACAATTTTAACATATAAACAAAAAAACAACAAATAAATACAATGGGATTCTTAGACACTAGTTCTCTGTCAATGTTTTTTCATATAATTTGACTATTTTATCACATCTGGGGGAGTCTATAAGCTTAACACTTCATATGTATTGTTCAATTTCAGCCAGGAGTCTATGCAAACTGGGGGACATTTTTGATGCTCTACATTTAATAATATGAAATTTGACAAATACTATTAATAGTTTGACAATATATTCAGTGCTGCTCTCATGGTGAATAAAACCTATAATAACAGACTTACAATCAATTACAATGTGATATTTGATTTTACAAAAAATATATCTTTCTAGTTTAGTCCAGAGGGTAACAGAGTGGATGCATTGATAAAGTAAATGTATTAAAGTTTCACCTATTGTTGCAAACCTGTTCTATTCAGTTTCATTTTCAGTTCACTGTGTGTTCATGTCTGTCTTGGGGCCACTTTCTGCTCACTTGGATGAAGACACTGTATGCAGATTTCAATCTAAAAGTGACACACAACGCTGCAGAAAGGAGAGTTTATTTTGTCCTAGTTCAACCTGACTAACAAGCCTCTGTTCTCTGCGACACTACTGTTATTTCAACAAAAGTACAACTGAGGTCACTTTACAAAACACCTCAGCAAGATGCACTCAAAGTCAGCCCTTCACATAGAATAATATTTTAGAATCAGAGAGAACTTCTTTATTTCAGCTTCATCCACTGTTTAACTGTGTCAATGTTTTTTCTTTACATTTGAACAAAAATTACTAAACAAAATGGATTCATTCATCCACAAAAACAGAAATGCCTTTACGTTGTTAGGGACCAAGTAGGTGATAGAATTTTGTCTAAAGTTTTTGTTTTTTCACTTGGATACTAGAAGTAAAAAAAATCCCTACAAATCAGACTCTTGCTTGAGCTTCCATGTGTCATACAAATCTATCACATTTGTGCAACTGTGTCACTGCCAAAACCTTCGGCCACTTCCATATGTCCATCCAAAATCTGTAAGTTCATCTGAAATTTGTTATGGTTGATCAGGAGCAACCGGTAAAACAGGGGCATATTATCAACAGAAAAATATCCTACAAAGACACACACACACATATATATATATATATATATATACATACACACACACACACACACACACACACACACATATATATATATATATATATATAAAATGCCTGTCCATGAAACTGGGTTTATTTGAGTATGTGTGACTTTTCCATCTGTTTCGACCCAATAATCAAAGGTAAATGTAGACATATTTCCTCCAGGATGGACCTAATGATGACCTCAGATAAATGCACTCAAATGATCCTCCTGCTCTGATCCATCCCATAATTAATGAATTAATATGTCAACGTTACCCTTATTGAGACAAATTGAAGAAGTGTGACACAGTGGGGACTGGGGTGGAGCAGTGCACACTGATGAAGGTGGAGGAGGACACCTTGGGCCTTTTCATCCCATTCAGATGTGGACCATGAACCTCATTCAGAAGCAGGACTGAGGTTCAGAAGCTCCTTCATGACCACTGTCACCAGAGTCTACAACAGCTTCATCTGATCCATGGACCGAGAGCTTCTGTCCGTCTGTCTTTGATAAAAAAAAAGTAAACTTTGCCTTGAGGAATCTATAAACTTCATCTGTACATGTAACATTTGATTACATTATTACTCAGCATTTTTTTTTATCCTCAAAGCAGTTTTACATCCTAAAAATGATCCCTTCCTTCCGTACCTTGTAGTTCAACTTGTATATCATTAAATAAGTAAAAGCTTCTGGTGTGTTTGTATTCATTTATACTTTTCAACAGGTTACATTCTACACTGCAAAAATCTAAATCTGACCAAGTGTATTTTTTACTTGTCCCATTGGCAGATTTTTTTTGCTTGAATTAAAAAAAAAATAGCTGAATTAAGAAAAAAAAATCTGCCAATGTAACAAATGAAAATGATCTTGTTTAGATTTATTGAAATCAGATTTCCCACATCTATTGTCTCTAAATCAGTTCTTCTATCTGACTGAAAAGTTCCTCTTTAGGTGATTCTGCCTGATTTGAAGTGTGATCAGATATTTGGACTGAAATGAGACAAATACACTGGGTCAGATTTAGATTTCTTCAGTGTAAGTGTTTTTCCACAAAATGAACAGTGAAGGAATGAATAAAGCACACTTTATGACTTTAATCTGCAAAAGAAACACACCCACCTTTGCCCAGTTGTCTCTTCTTCCTCTACACACCTTCAAGCGGAATGGAGATCGACAGAGAAAAGCTTAGACAGAGCAGAGGAGGGGGAACCGGTTCAGCAGGTATACGGGCTCCCTCCAAGCCTGTTGTCACCGTTATTTCTGCCGCGCATGCGTGCTGGCGCCCGTTTCCTGCTTTTTTTTTAATGAGTAGCTACCTGTGCAGCTTTTTGACCCACCTCTGACTGTTGAATGTGTGTGTGTTCGGGGTATGTGCCTCCCCCCCTCCCCTGCTCTACCGCTCCCTCCCTCCCGCTCTACTCCCGTTATTTCAGGCCGTGTGTCTGTACCTGCCTGTGTGTGTCCGGGTTGGATCACCTGAGCCAGCGGACTCACCTGTCCAGACGCCCAGAAAAGCCCAAATTCTTTTCATTTTTGTGTCAGAGCTGGGACCAGGCTGTCTGAAAGGTGTGCGAACAGAAGTGGAAAGGGCCCCCAGCCGGTGAAAAGGACAAGAAAGGTGTACGGAGGAAGGAGGAACGGGACCCACACCTTCCGTCCGTGTCCTCAAAGTGCGGAGTTTCCTGTTTTCGGGACTGTTCGGGGACTAAGAGGCCACTTTGGACTCAATAAGCCATGCCGAGGGCCTTTCTGGTGAAGAAGGCAAACGTTTCGCCGGGAAAGCGGAACTGGTCGGAACTCCCGGATCATGAACGAGGAGACGTCTACATCCCAGGTGAGTCTACGCCGCCGTAATGAGCCATATTTGTAGTTACGAACAGAACCCAGCGGGTCCGGGCGCGTCCGCAGGCGCCTTTACGCACGGCTGTGGTAGCTTTGTGCTGGTTTGGGTGTGTGTGTGTGT
>JAPTYQ010000011.1:19305233-19317876 GCA_029814465.1 Ostorhinchus cyanosoma
GTTCTAAGGTAAGGTACTGTTAGTCCAGATGTGGTTCTAAGGTAAGGTACTGTTAGTCCAGATGTGGTTCTCAGTGGGTTCTATTGTAGTTGTTCTGTTGAACCTGGTTCTGTTGGTTCTGTTCTTCAGCTGAGGTCATGTGATCATCAGTATCATTTCCTGTGGTTCTAATCTGGTTCCACTTTGACTCTTCTTTGGTTCTAGTTGTCATTTCTTATCGGTTCCTAATGGTTCCATGTGATGCCTGTCAGTAGTTGTATTTGTTAAACCTGTGACTAAACTTAAACCTGTCGTCAGAACTAAAGTCAGTCCTTTCAGTGGTTCAACCCACGACTGAAAACACAACTGACACTAACATCCAAACAGTACAGACACATTGGCCGTAAACAGACTAGTGTGTGGTTTATTTGTATATTTACCTACAATAACGCTCTCGTTGCTGTCATAGAAGAATAGGAAAGCACTGTTTGTTTGGAACTATTGAGGCTTACATGAACCACCTGATCACCGTAGCAACGGCATTAAAGCACGTCGCAACTCTCTCTCTCTCTCTCTCTCTCTATGGCTCTGACGTGTCATAAATAAGAAATAAAATAGCACTCTAACAAAATCTGCCCTTAAATAGAGTCTGTTTTTCTCAAAGCTACAGCTACATGTCAGGTGGTAAATCTTGGTTGAGCAGGTTTGGTCTGTAGAAGTAGGTCTTACAACAGTTTCTCAAACCTGATGACTCCAGCAGCTTTTTGGCCAGTTTCTCTGCGTTGCCGTTTGGCGGCTTTCGTTGGGCGGATGATTTGTCCGATAACGACTGTTTCTCATGGCTGCTCCTCTGTGATGACCGTCTTTCTTCACTCTGTGATGACAATCTCCTGTCATGGCTCCTCGGTGGTGAAGGTCGTCCCTCGCGGCTCCTCCGTGGTGACGACCGTCTTTCGTCAACCCTTCGCGGTGATCTTCTCTCGTGGCTCCTCTTTGGCGAAAATCGTCTCTCACGGCTTCGTGAACGTGAGCGATAACGGCGGGATGAAGTGGGTGGAGAATGAGACCTGGACCTGAAGGAAATTTGAGGATCATTTCCACAACACAGCAGAAACATGTACAGGGTTCCTGAAGAAAACTTCAAAACTTCTGTGACTGACACAATTCACATGACTGTGCACAACCTTTATGTACAACCTACCGTCCTTTTTTGGTTTTTTGTGTGTGTGAACATGTGAATGCAAGTGTAGTATTTTTGTTCTGAAATCACATATATCAGATACTGTATATGACTTTTTTATAGTGTCATTTGGTCAAATTTCAATAGAGTTAAAAAAAAAAAAGTTGTGTTTGCTATTTCCTGGAATGAACATGGTTGGGTCGCAGTGACCTGTCAGTGACTGACACGGGGCAAAAGAACAACAAGTGGATTTCCCAACGATTCGGCTCCAGGCAGTCTGGGAGGGTCACTGACAACATAACATCATATCGGGCAAAGAGTTTTACCGTGTACGCCATTTCTTTTATGGTATCAGTGATATCTGATCCCCCTGTATAAAGCCACTGTTGAATAAAGAAAGGAAACTGTCCCAGATGCAGACTCCTGAGTTGTGTCCTACTTATTTTGTCCACAACACAAAAAAAAAAAAAAAAAAAAGTCCACCACAAAGGACATTCCATTAAAAAAAAAACCACCTTTCCAACTGGCCATATCTTCATTTAAAAAAGCCAAAACATATATTTTCCTTGGTATGAGGAGGTTAAATATCTTCTTAATAAAACCATATTTAAAAAAAAAATGCATTTCAACTTTACCCTAATTACCTCCGTCAAGGAGGTCATGTTTTTGCCTGGGTTTGTCTGTTTGTTTGTTTGTTTGTCTGTTTGTTTGTCTGTTTGTTTGTTTGTTTGTTCCTTAGTTAGCAACATAACTCAAAAAGTTATGGACAGATTTTTATGTAAATTTCAGGGATAGTTTGAAATGGCAAAAGGAGGAATCCATTAGTTTTTGGGGGTGATCCGGAAGAAATCCTGGATTCTGGATCACTTTGAAATTTTTTTGGAAACAATAGTCTTACAATCATGTTGCTAAACCCAGAATGCTTTGGCGGTGACTGCTGGACAAATACAGTACAGCATGAATGAATACACACCAGCATAAAAACCACAACAGCTGGAACCTGTGGATCCCCACAGGTCAACACACTAGTTCAATACATAGATTAGTTTCAGCTCCGCGCTTGGCGATCTGCGCTCTCCAAGTGCTTTTCCAGTTTTGAGGAATAAAATCAATCTAAAAAAAAATCTACATACTTTTCTTAAAATTCATGCATTAAAGGGTTAATGTTTTACAATTACCATGATACAAAAACCCATGATTTTTTCAGCTTACAGTTGTTTACATTCCACATACCTGCGAGAATATCTGGAGCTTGGTGGTGATCGGGACCGAGATCGGCTCCTGTATTTTTCCCGTCTACTGTCGGAATCATAGTAGCGTCGCGGGCTGGACGAACGAGAACGGGAACGAGAACGGGAACGAGAACGGCTTCCATGTCTGGTTTTTAGTGGACGATGCTGAGACTGAGAAGAAGGAGACGGCTTGGCAGCACTGGAGAAAGAAGCAAAAACAAATCTTGCATGACTTGCAAAGAAAGAAGGCTCCTGGTTCAGCAGAGTTGGATACTGTGGGCCTGATTTACTAAAGGTTTACACCTTATTATTCAAATATTTACCTGGATGAGAGTTTTATTTCACCGTCCCACTCTGGGTATCTGACAAAAAGAAAAGTCACATGCAGCAGTTTAACAAAAAAAGTACAATTTCTAAACTAACATTTTGACAGATGACCTCCAAAATATACTCAAAAGCTATTATCATCAAACACCAAAGTAGAAGAGCTTTACTGAAACCAAAGTAGAAGAAACAGAGGACTGACTGTTGGCGCAGCTTTTTGCAGTTCTCGAGGTGAAGGCTGGTGTTCTGGTGAAGGATCCAGTCCTAGTGAAACCACAAACACACAGTTACATATACTACGTCATTATTTTCAAGTTCAATGTCAAAGCTGCATGTTCTCGTCTGTTTGAGGTTACAGAAATATTTTATGCAACATAACAGCAGCCTTAAAGGGATATTCCAGGTTTGTCTCTCAGATGTCCAATGAATCCATTCCCTTTTCTATACTCTGTCATATTTGATATGTGCTAACTTTTAAATGCAGCAACTCTGAAAAAAACCCAAAGCATTTACATTTTCTTTAACAGCAGTCATAAACATAAGAATACAGGAGACGGGAGCTTGTCCGACAGCTCACAGAGGAAATAAAAAGTCCTGTTTACACATCTTCATTCCAGTAAACGCCAAACACCGACAAATAATTTTGTTAAAAAAAATTCTTTTTGTACAAAATCTTCTTGCATACATCGGATGGAGCTGAAGGGCATAAAATAGATTTCATAAATACAGGGGTCACAATGCCAGTTACAAAGACAAAAACAAGAGAAGGTCTTCATCTTCTTTTGGGGGTCTTGACTCTGGAGAGGCTGGTTCTTCAGTCGGCTTCACGTGGACTGACAGGACTGGTGATGGTCATCTCATCAGGGGTCTCCGCCGGCAACAGGTCAGGACAACATGATGCAAGTCGAGTCTTCAGTGTCCAAATACATCAAATGAAAAAGGGGCCAATCATCTGTTTACAACAGAGTCCATACATTCTGACGTTCTATTAGAGTAATCTAATGTTTAATAACTCAGAGCTGAATCTGCCATCATTGAGAAAAAAAAGAGTAAAATAATGATACACAAGTAACAATGAAAAATATGCACTGTTTAAATGCATTAAACATTATGGGACAAAACTGGGATAAATTCTGAATTGTAAAAAAGTCATCTTCCATCATCCACAAATGCAGTTGTTTTTCAGATTTTTTGCCATCATTAAAGCTTATTATTCTTCTAAACGTGTGGTTCCACATGATTTTCTATCGAATTATCAGTTATCAGTCTATCAAAGATCATTACAAAGTTCAATACTAGACAGTGATGATCTAACAAAAGCTAATGCCAGAATGATAAAAAAACAAAACATTATAGACTTCATAACCTAACATGAAAACAACAGAAATGTTCAACAGTCTTTGCTTTCAAAGCAAACGCAGTGGCATGTTTACACGTACTGTATATAGTATTAAACTATTAAAATTAAAGGGCTATACTAAAACACTCAGGGTTACAGTATTGTCCTTTAAACTGTGAAGTCCTGTGGTTGGACGGATGGATTTGAGACAGGAAGGACTAGGATTTTGTCTTTTATGTAAGTTGAAAAAGTTATAAAATCAGTGACAGCTTTGAAATTCTGGATGTATTTTTCACAACTGAAATGACATTGGATATTACAGAATGAAGAACCAAAAAAGGCACTACAGTCATTGAGTATAAATGAGAATAGTAACCATCCTTAATTTTATGCTCCCCAAATAAAGAAAAAAATATATACAAACAGGTATAAAAAAACACACACAAAAAACAGATCCTATAAGGAGACAGAAGATAGTGCAGTCTTCTACTCACCTTCATATGACCGCACAGTCTCGAACACAGACAACAGGTATGTGGAAAGACTCTTGGTGAGGCTGCTGCGTAGTCTTGCATCATGGTCTGCGTCGGCAGACCCTTGGATGAGGTCACGTTTGCCAGCGGCTGCTTGTTGGTGGGCAGCGCAGAGGGAGTGGAAGGAACAAAGGGAACAGTTGACTGAGGAAGTGTTGGTTGAATCAGGACTGGGTGCGATGCTCCAGGGAAAACCACAGGACGTCTCAAGGTGTTAGTGATGCTGGGGATGTGAGAAGCAAGAGGAACTGATGGAACTGTTGGTTTAGCAGAAGCTGAACTTGATTGCCCCAATGTCTGGCCCACTGGTTTCTGCATGGTCACTGGGGAAGTCATTGGTTGGGTCTTCTGCTGCGGCATTGCCTGCTTCCACACTTGTTGCTGCATCTCTTGCTTTTGTGCCACTGCTGCACCTGTTGATCCTTGGGTCTTAGTCTGATTCTTGGCTCGGGTGTCAATGACCACAAGGCCAGTTCGGGTAGGATGGACGCTATGGTGCATGCGGTCCATATTTGGTTCTTTCACAGGAATTGGTTTGGAGGTTTCAGGATTTTTAACTCTGATGTCTGTGTCAGTCTTTGGTAGATTGAAAGAGCTGAGTATTGAAGACTGATTTGGTTCATTGTTTAATCCTTTTGTTCGATCATGGCTTGGAGGAGTCCCAGAGCTTTTAACTGAACCGTATGTGGAGCTGAGACCAGAAAAAGAACTTCCTTTGTCTCGGGAAGGAACCAAGCCACTGCTCTTCACTGCTGGTGTAGTGCTTTGCAGTGGTTCTCGACTGCTACCTTTATTAGTGTCCATCTTCAAAATACCCTCATTTCCACCACTGGTCCTACCACCGCTTGTTCTTCCAATCTCATCTGCAACCACTCCAGTATATTTGCCGACATGTCCATAATCAATCACTTTACTTGGCTGGAGAATAGAAGCTGATATTTCCTCTGGACGCATCTGTGCTGTCCCACAACCACTCAAACTGTCCATTCCACTTCTGCAGGGTAGATGTTCAGAATACAGCTTTGACTTAGAACCAATAATACTGTCCACTGTACTTCTCAGACTTGCAAGTGGAGGAGGTTCAGGGTATGGTTTTGGCCTGGAACTACTCAAACTGTCCATTCCACTTCGGGACGGTGGAAGTGGTGGAGGCTCAGGGTATCCTTTTGTCCTGGAACTATTCAAACTGTCCATTCTACTCCTGGATGGTGGAAGTGGTGGAGGCTCAGGATATCCTTTGGGTTTAGAACTACTCAAACTGTCCATTCCACTCCTGGACGGTGGAAGTGGTGGAGGCTCAGGGTATCCTTTTGTCCTGGAACTATTCAAACTGTCCATTCTACTCCTGGATGGTGGAAGTGGTGGAGGCTCAGGATATCCTTTGGGCTTAGAACTACTCAAACTGTCCATTCCACTCCTGGACGGTGGAAGTGGTGGAGGCTCAGGATATCCTTTGGGCTTAGAACTACTCAAACTGTCCATTCCACTTCTGGAAGATGAAGTTTCAGAGTATGCTACTGAAGAAGCAGCAGTTGCTGTCCTTTCCGCCTTTTGAATGCGAATCTGGCGCAAGATAAGCGGAAGGTTGGCAGGGGTGACCTGATCTTCAGGGTATGCAATTAGATCCTCCAAATCATCTTTTTCAAGCCCAAAGTGCAGGAGTATGTTGGTAGCTGATTCTGAGGTGTATATGTGTCGATTGGGCTCTGGAGGGGCAGCAGGCTTGTCTGGTGGATAGTCATAATCTCCCAGTCCTGGAATTGATGCACCATGATCCCTTTCACTGGAAGTATCAAGCCTAGAGTCACTGCTACTTAAGTAGCTAGCCGAGGAACGCATAGATGAAAATGAGTCAGTAGAGGGCCTCTTGCTGTAGTTTGATAACCAATCTAGGGAGCTGCTACCTTTTTCAACATACACATTTCTGGCAGAGGTTGAAGCCATATGATAGGAACTCATTCCTACACCTGAGCGATGCAACTCATCATGTTGAGAGCTGGATAAGGAAGTTCCTTGGCCAGTAGGTTGAGTCATTGGATTTCCAACACTTTCTCTAACTCTGCTAATGTGCATGTCAATGGACCTCTCTATGTCCTTGTCCATTGGCCCCCAACTTTGTTCAGGCCTGTAGTCCATTGATTGTGAATGCAAGGGGATGGACGACATTCCACCAAAACTGGCAGGAGTTCCAGATGGTACTCCTACTGAGCTGAAGTTAGTGCCAGGTCCCATATGACAGTGTGCCAATTGAGGGTCCCTCTCTGTCTGCATACTAGAGGGTCCATACTGCCCCTGGGTGGGCCTTTGGTTCCCAGCAGCATAGGGATTATACATGGGATGGGACATGGTGTTGGCTATCTTCAGAAGGTTGAGTAGACTGATGGCTGCTGCGGTAGGTGAAGGTGGTGTAGCAGCTATGTAAGGAGCAGCTATGTTGGCCCTGCCACCAACAGCGAGAGAGTTTATTTGAGTCAGTGCAAGCTGGGCTTTGAGCTGAGCCAACCGTAAGGAGGCAGCCGGTTGGCCAATCAGGAGTGTGCTCCCAGGGAGCCCTCCAATCTGGGGGCTCCTTAGGTGCAACGCAAAGCTGGAAAAATTAAGAAACAGAAGAGGGAGTTATCAGTGGAGTTGGACGACAACATTTTGAAAAGGAAAAATTCCTCATCTGGAAGGTCTTCTCTTGAGGAGTCCCATCTGTTGGTCCTGTTGAATACACAGTCATTCGGCTTAAAGTGAGAAGGAATAAAAGTGGCAAAAGCAATAATCATAGATGAGAGTGAAAACAAGGCCACTGCTACTAACAAGAGACACTGAGAACAGACACTAATTTATTTCCTTTTCCATGCTCAGTTCTGATAGAAACAGTTAGAGGAGTGGCAGGAGCCAGACAAAGCACATTTGACATATTTCTACAGTTTTACATTCACATCTGCATTTTTAAATATCAGAAAGCCTGAGTTTCATTTTAGATAAACCTGAAAAATGTCCTACGTGCTAGGAACAAGTGGTTCTGTCCATCAGACAAAACAACTCTAGATCAGAGTTTAGTGTATTACAAACTCGCTCTGATTAAGAGAATTCTGGAAAATAACTGGTACCAATGTGTGAACCACCGTCTGGGAAAACAAGTACTGACGAGAACCGGGCCTGTGGTTCTGCCTTGGTTCTTCCCACTGATCCTACCTAATTTAAAACACTTAATAGTATCTGAACAAATATACCTGAACTGCCAGGTAAGACCCTAGGCCAAGGCCTTAGCGTCAAAGAGAAGTCAAACAGCCGTCTTTCGAGCTTTACAAGTGTTTATTTCCAAAGTACAAGATAAACACAGGGAGACGCACCCGGGCATAATCTGAACTTTACTGGGAGATCCTTGTCCTTTTATACTTTTTTGAGGAGTCTAGGGTGGGCTTTTCTCACTTCTGGGCTCCGCCTGTTATTTTCCCTTTTATCTTATCCTTAGTTTCTATTGTATCTCATCATTCCTGTTTAACCGAGACAAGGTGCTTTTTCAGCCCTTTTTTATATAACTGTATCTGGGCCAGACAGGCCCAGATTCCATTCTTACTTGTTTCAAACCACATTCCACTGTCTGTTAGCACAGCTGGGGATTTTTAACATTTTACAGGTAAGTACCTAACCTCCAGACATAACAGGTAAGTACCTAACCTCCAGACATAGTTACTCATTAGCTAAGACTGTACCCAAAGCTCTACCATCAGTCCTGTCAGATGACTCATCTTTAGTACCAGTGTACAGTGCAATAAGTGTAAGTTGAATGAATGAGTGTGGTTGTATACATGCATCGGGATAAAACAACCAATAAACCAGACTCTCAAACACTGAGCTCTACTGTGTCTTTAAGGTTGTGGCATCTTATTTGGTCTCATTTTCTAAAACTGCAAGTGAGTGCTATTTCTGTAAGGCTGTAATACACCAAGCCATACGATACTGTTATAAATCAATTGTGTTAATCTTTTAAAAGAAAGTACCAGGGCAGCAGTATTGTTCCTGTCCTGAAAATCCACATCAAGGCCCTAGCCCCGGTCAGCAGAGCAGTACTGTTTCTCTTTTTGACGTCTGATTGGCAATCTTATACAGTTAGAACATATAATGAATGTTTCATATGCTTTAAATCAAAATTGTGTCTAAATGCATATTTTTCTGTCCAGCTGCAGAATTCTTTCTATCGCAGTTTGGTACTAAAATATAATGAATTATGCAGATTCACTCATGATTGGTGTTTGAGACAAATCAGTTTTATTTTTATTTCAAAATACCTGATTTCTGGAATATTCATATTTAATACTCAGAGAAAAACAACAATCACAAAGGTCAGAGGCCAAGAAATTATAGAAGGACTCCTTGTCTCACTTGTGTGGGATTCGGGATCACAAACTTATGCCTTTCAACTTGAACCTTCACCACAAAACAAAAGAAAAACAAAGATAGAAAAATCCAATTGGAGTTTTCATTGAGAAAGCTAACAGATCATTTGATGGTGACGCCAAAGACACCTACAGTTCAACTTCAATAATATTCAGGTCTGAATATTTTTCTTCTCCCTCTTTTTCGCAATTTTCTTGCCCATTCTTTCAAAACCAAAACATACGCTGAGAGAATTACACAAAGCACCGAGTTACCAAGGTTATTATAGCTTATGAACCGTTCAAGGCAAACCACTAATGCTGTGTTTCCACTACATGGTACCGGCTCAACTTGACCTTTTTGCGTTTTAATTACATAAAGGAACCTGGAATTTGGTACAATTTTTTTAGTACTTGCTCGGCCGAGGTTCCAAAAGGGTGAAGAGGTACTATAATATGACATGTAAACACTGCAGACCACTGATTGGTCAGAGAGTTGTCTCTGCATCATTGCATCATCAATGCGCCATTAAAAAAAAAAAACGTATTCAGAAATGTACAGTACATATACCGGTAGGCTAATCCATGATGGCAGCCCACAAAACTACACCGGGGTTGGTCGAGAAGGTTCAGACATTTCTGTCCTTGGTGGGTGACGAAAAGATTTAGCTTGAGCTTAATGGGAAAACACGCAAAGAGTGAGTTTATCCGCAACTTTGAGCAGATGTCATGGAAGTTACGCGCAGCATCGCTATGATGTCCAAGTACTCTAAAGTCAGTAGTATCCTGTAATAGAAACTGTCTCCAGGTATAGTACCTGGTACCCGAGTCGAGCTGGTACCACATAGTGGAAACGTGGCATAATGGACATTTAAAATAAGCTGAGGGCGCTGCCCCTAAATATTTACGGAACTGAAAATGGCTGAAACAAATTATATTTCACTTTATGAGAAACCAGATAACTGCTAATCCATGGGCAAAGTTTCCCTGATACAGTCCAGAGTTTTTTGTAAAGATGATGGAAAATTCTCAAGGCTGTCATTTTGACAGATTAAAATACTGAGGGTAACAAAGAAAGTTTCAGACAACACTGTGAACAGAACCTGGACCAGGATCACTGGTTGGTCTGTCTGTTAACAAGGCATCAAACAGTCCATAATAGCATCTACGCGTATGGAACCTACAGCAACACTGTTCACAACTACACTGAATACAACACTGCAGAGTCCTGGACCAGGTCAGGTATCCGACAGGTGACCGACGGGTAACCCACAAAAACATGTGGGGACAAGTTAAACCAAAAAAAAAGAGAAAAAAGAAGAATTTTCGGGGGGTAGGGGCACAGGTAAAATTAACAGGGGTGTCCCGATCCGATATTGATATCTGATATCGGTCTGATATCAGCCAAAAAACAAGTATCGGATTTTATCAGACTACATCTAAAATCTCTGATATAAGCGCTCCAATAGGCAGTCCTAATTCTGCTCCAGCACTTCTATCCATAGGTGACTCTGGTTGACACTCCACCACAGTAGGTGGCGGTAATGCACCTTAACATTGGTGCCGCCCACTGCAAACTGCTGCTCGGCCCCCAGCTCCACGGCTCGACCCGCGGCTCAAGCCAGGGCTCAGTCCCCGGCTCCGTGGCTCAGTCCCCGGCTCAAGCCCCATGATTCCTTAACATCTGGAGACAGTCAGGGCTGATTACTGGAATAGAATTTCAACATACAGCACCTTTACTAATAATGGGCCAGCTTTTCTCAGACCTAATGTTGCTGACTATTGTTTTCTGTTGGCGTAACATCACTTGATCAAGCCTTTTCTAACATTCCAAACTACAAAATAAGTAAAAGTATGTATGATTCGTGCTGATATCGTATCAATATCGGTATCATCCGATATTCAAGGCTGCAATATCAGTATCGTAACAGGACATCTGTAAAATTAAACAAAATGCGGGCAGGTAGCAGGAAAGGAAGTGAAGAAATAAAGACTCATGGATGAAACCGTGGAACTGTGGTTGATCCACAGCTGGTTTGTTTTATTTTGAAGTGAGCTTTACATCCTGCCTCAGATGTCATTGAGCAGCATTGATGGCGTGTGTTTTAGGCACCAAGTAAAACTTGGATTTTCAAAGTGAATTGTGACAACATGAGTCGACATCACCAGGTCAATCCAGGTCAGAAGCAGAAAAATAAACAAACCAAGAAAACCTGAGTGTAGAAAATGGTTGAGAATCCTAGTTGTCATGTTCTGTTGCATTAAATGAAAACCGTCTTTCAGAGGTCTGGGTCATCTTCACTGCCGCTCATACATTCACTTGCAGAAGCGTTTTTTCTCCTACAACCTATCCCATCATGCATCAGTCATACTACATCTAGGGTAAATGTTGAGGGACAAAACAGTAGCAATACAAATGTAAGGCTGTTCATCCGGTACCACTGGCCCCGGTGTCATAGGATTCTGACCCCAGGTCACCTTTCTAAATAGGATTGTGACCTGCAGGTCACTTTACCTGTAAGGCTAACTCTCCGTTGGCCTGGGGCCACCCTATGAGGGGTGTGATGGTCCTGGTACTTTCCAGGATGTTTCCATTTAAATTCAGGGTTGATTCAGATTAAAGTGTATATTGTGTTTGAAATATGACCCTAATGCACAGTATGTCCTGCAAACAAAGCAAACAGTCCTGCTGAGTAGGAATATGACAATTCAGAGAAGGATATCACATATATGTAAATATACCCCCCCCATTTTCTGGATCCGCCACAGGAAAATTGCCAAAAAAATAAAGAACCAATGACACCAGACCTCCATCCTAAACATGAACCTGGACACACAGGGATGACTCCTCATCTCATACCCCACAGGCTGATGTCATGGATCTGTTTTAGAGTGGACAGATCCAGGAAATAGTCTGGACCCTTACTTCATCACTAAAGAAAACACATCAGCGTGTGTTGCGTAATTGCTGTTTCCAGCTAAGTCACATCCAAACACGTCATAACAACCCAAGCACCGACCACTGTGTCATTCACACACTGACAGCAGCCTGGACCACAAGAAACAGACAGATTGCTTGGGGTGAAACGGTGTATTCCGTGGCTTGATCCGCCTGGTCCAAAGCCCAGGCCTGAGCCCACAGAACCGCATTAGTCCACAGGCGTACGAACATACTCCAGCATTTACACTCAGCCTCAGCACAACAATCTGCCAGTCTATTTGACCACAGTTTAGGTTTAACCGTGTGAGAGCTAAAACCAAACCTGGCTAAAGTAGGAGGAAGTAGCTGCTATTAGCATTAAAGCTTAAAACCCCCATCCAAACCCCATCCACAGGGCGCCGTCTACACTCTGGAGGTTCGCTCCGTAGTTCCAGGACCCGTATTTGTTGCATACCTGCGGTTATATGTGGATTATCTCGTGGATCTGACCCTTAGTTGGCTGTTGTTCCGTCGTTTGCATGCAGAAAATCTCAGAAACCAAAAAAAGAAAAAGTCCCTTCCTCCTCCACTGTTTTTGTTCTTCTTCTTTTGTGAAACAGTAGAAACACTTTAGTGTCTGCTGCCCCTGGTGGTGAAGGGCGTTATTGCTACTTTGACTCCAATACCTGTAATCCTATCTATCTATCTATCTATCTATCTATCTATCTATCTATCTATCTATCTATCTATCTATCTATCTATCTATCTA
>JAPTYQ010000011.1:19706648-19717793 GCA_029814465.1 Ostorhinchus cyanosoma
GACTCTGGGGTTCAGGTCTGGACTCTGGGGTTCAGGTGTGGACTCTGGGGTTCAGGTGTGGACTCTGGGGTTCAGGTGTGGACTCTGGGGTTGATGGGTAATCCCTCCACCCTCCCCTCTTCTCACCCTCTGGACCAGGACCAGTCTGGACTCCTCAGACCACATGACCTTTGTCCATTAAACTCAGTCCGGTCTTGTTTAAACTGGTCCAGGTTCTTCTGACTCTGGTTTCTGTGTTTATGGGAGATGTCTCCAGTATCTGCATATATTCATTACCCTGAACTTAACCCAAACTTAGCCTGAACTGAACCTAACTCTAACCCAACCTAAACCCAGTTCTGAACCCACAGATGGACTAATTCATGCCAGATTTGTCCCCTGGAACCAAAGGGACAGATAAACCTGTGTTTTAGCTGTTGGACCTTTTGATCTGCTTCTATAACGTGCGTGTGTGTGTGTGTGTGTGTGTGTGTGCATGCGTGCGTGCGTGTGTGTGCGTGTGTGTGTGCATGCGTGTGTGCATGCGTGCGTGTGTGAGACAGAGGGTGGATATTGGAAAATGAGACGATTTAATTATCCAGATGAAACGATACAAGAAGAAAAGAGAGGAGATAAAGTGGTAAAAGTCAAACCAAGGTGGCTCCTCTTCCTCTGCTCCTGTTTTCTCCTCCACTTCTCCTTTCCATTGTCCTCCTCTTTCTCCACTAATCCTCCTCTCCTCTTTTTCATCTAATTCCTTGTTCTCTTGTCTCCTCATGCCTCCTCTTTTATTCTTCTCCTCTACCCGTTTCTCCTCTTTTCCCTTCTGTTTCTCCTCTTCTTCCACTCATTTCCACTGTCGTCCTCCTCTTTCTCCACTAATCCTCCTCTATCTTCTCTTCTGTCTTCTCCTCCTCTGTTTTCTCCTCTTCCTCTCATCATTTTCCATTTCCTCCTCTCCTCTCCTCTCCTCTCCTCTCCTCTCCTCTCCTCTCCTCTCCTCTCCTCTCCTCTCCTCTCCTCTCCTCTCTCCTGTTTTCTCCTCTTTTTCCTCATCATTTCCACTGTCGTCCTCCTCTTTCTCCACTAATCCTCCTCTCCTCTTTTTCTTCTAATTCCTTGTTCTCTTGTCTCCTCATGCCTCCTCCTCTTTTCTCCTCCTCTTCCTCCTCCAGCCCTCTATCCTTCTTACTGCTAATCCTCCTCAGCCTCAGTGCTCCTCCTATTCTCCTTTTGTGGTTTGTCCTTTCTCTTTCCTCCGTATCTTCTCTTCCTTTTTTCTTCTACTTTTCTTACTCTCATTACTCCGTTCTGCCTTTCCTTCCACACACCATTTCTTCCTCCTCTCCCTTTTCTCCATCTCTTTCACCCTCCTACTCCTCCTCCTCTCCCTCCATCTTCACCTCCACTTGCCAAATCCCATCCACTTCTCCCTCTGCTCCTTCCTCTCCTTTTTCATCTTCCTCCTCTCTCTCCATCGTCTCGTTGTCTCCCCCTTTGCTCAGCTCCAGTTTGGTTTCTTGTTGCCATGGCAGCGGTATGCTAATGAGGGAGTTGATCTCTTGGCTCTATTAAATTACAACAGTCTGCTGTTTTCTATCCTTTTTATTGTTTTAGTCCAGATTCAACTAAGCTCCAGTCAGCA
This sequence comes from Ostorhinchus cyanosoma, assembly GCA_029814465.1. NCBI lineage: Eukaryota > Metazoa > Chordata > Actinopteri > Kurtiformes > Apogonidae > Ostorhinchus > Ostorhinchus cyanosoma. Next base: position 19,708,273 of record JAPTYQ010000011.1, read on the forward strand.
AAAAAAGTCACTGTCATAGTTGAAGCACAAAAACACTCAGTTTTTCACATAAAAGCCTCATTTCAAAACAAAACCTCAGCAGGTTTGAGAGGGTCTCTGCTGTGTGGACAACATGAGCTACATCTAAATTCCTGTTGGAAAAGGAAGACATTTAAGCACCAATCTGTGAATCAGTGGATATTACATAACATGTGAGTGAGAGGGTGGTGTTTGATCACTGGTGGTCAGTGGACATAAGCCAGCAGCAGCAGGAGAACATACATGTTTGTGCGGAATATCTAAGAACCACACTGAATGTGTAGCTGGGACACTGAAAATAAAAAAACAACTGTAAAATATCCCACCTGGTCACATTCAAAAGGATGTGTATTGTATAATAACAGCAATATCTACACATCTACAACAACACAAAAAAACAACACAAAGACTAAAACTATCTGAAGCACCTACAAACAGTACTATTACAACTGACATCTGCAAACCAATGCACAGAAAGTGCAAAAAAAGTAAGAAAGGGCAGTAAATTAGAAAGGAAATGAAGTAGATCCCCACTGAAGGGTCACATGAGTTCAATAAGTGACACTGATGAACCAGAGTTATTGTGCAGACATCCAGGCTCAGCCCTCTTTCATCTCAACTCATTTCTTCACTGTATCAATTCCAGCAACAAAGCCACAGATTTGGACAAAAAAGCAGTCGGACTATTTCAATCAGTAAGAAATGCACCCAGTGGCGCACAAAGAAAGGAGCTGAGGGGAGGGGGTGTCCAGAAAGGCCCCGGACCCCTTCGATTAACCCAGAAAGACCCACTGCTACCTCTGTGGCCCAAATCCATTTTTCTTCATATTTAATCTTTCTTGAATGATGTATCTCTATTGATTGTAATTTATCCTCTTTATTTTGTGTATTTTTCAGTGTAAATCAGGTATTCTCCTATTTTTAATTCACTGATCATCTACTGATTGAATAGTTCAACTGATTGAATATTTCCACTGACTGAAAACTTCTACTGATTGAATCTGATTATCTCTCTTTAAAACAAAAAAAATGTGCTAAAGCTGAAAGTAGCATTTTCTTCTAAGTTCTTAAATCTATTTCACTCAAAAAACCGTGACACAAACGCCTGTAGTGAAGACCAGACTTTGACAAAGACCCAGATTTCTTTTCTATAAATACGGTAGAAGCCGGATTCTCCTCCCACTGATTGAAGTCTGATACCCACTTCCAATAAACTGAAACCCCTAGACTTCCATTCCTTTTGCTGCACAGACATGTAGGATGTTCTATCAATTATCTTCATAATAAATAAATGAATGAGTGCAAAGATCAAGGCTTTTTTTTATTGAAAGCTGTGCGTAAACCTGATCACAGTTTAGAAAAAGAGAATATTCAGTTTGTAAACCTTTTTCCCACCGCTGTATGTGGTCCAAATACTTGACAGTTTTCTGCACAGTTCATGCTGGGAAAGTGTCCAACAATTACAGACAATAGATGCGTAATGTGTGTATCTGATAAGTAAGTGGATCCAGCATCTGCTAATGTAAAGGAAACTGTGAGAGCCAGTTGAAAAAATGCCCTCTGCACATGATTGGGTCGCTTCACTTTATTACCATCTGCTCCCGTAAGCTTCGCTGCAGCTAATCGGATTTCTAGGCAATCTGTCTTGACCACTAAAGTAAGAAAAATGCTAACTGAGGCTACGCTACATAGCGCTGCTTAATTCAATTTGACTGCAGCTTGATGTAATCTGCCCTTGCTGCTAAACAAAGCAATATGCTAACTCAAAGCTATGCTAACACTAACTCAATCTAGCTGTGCATAAGTATGTGATTAAAATGCAAATATGGAAACGTGTGTGCGCTCATTCATTTATTCATATGTGATCTGTTTCCTCTTTGTCTCATGCTCATTTTTTACTCAAATACAGTTCTCCATCTGTCCTTTACAAATGGTTCACTTCCTCTCTCTCCTCTAAACTCTGACTACTTTCACTTTTATTAATGTGTATATGTGTGCAGACACTGGGTTTCACAGAATCATAAAATGTATATCAAGATCTTTTTTTTTCTTCATGGATTGATTTTTAATTCCTCTAGGTGTTGAATAACTCTGAATTACTCTTCCGTTTTACAGGTTTTTACACATTCACCTTAGAGGCTTCAGAGTAAAGAATCAAATCTCTCTCTTGCTAATGAATACCCCATGGTCTCAGATGGCAAACGTGATACCTCCCGTCACAGATCGTCAATGAATGTGGTCTGTAAGCTGTGTAATAGCTGATCTAAAAGTCCTAACACTTCTGCTGCAGCTGCTTCTTTCTGGTCAAAGTACCTTTTATTTGTCATATAAACACCCTACATGCGCATCCTTAAGTCTAACGAGAGTTAACAGTGTTCACCTTAATGATCAACAAATGGATATATTCAGTTACGGGTCATTATAAACGTATGACTGTTTAATGAGCACAGATATAATATGTACAATATATAGTATGTAGTATGTATAATATGTATGTACGACAGCTGCACAGTCTTACGATGCAGTAATTGACATATACAATACTTCTGTGGTGGTTGTATTTATATAAAAGCATCCTACAGAGTAAGGGATTGTGTCTTGAATACAGTGTCACGTTTTGCAGACAAGTTAGTGAAAGATGAATCTGCACCTGAACAACATCTATGAAGGTGTCAGGATGTGATCAATAAAAGTGACTGAACTGACAGTGAAGATGCCCTGAAGGCTTTTGGTTCTGTTTCAAACACCCTAAAGGGAAATTAAAGCCACTAGAAAGTGTCATACACAACAGCTTTCTGACAATGGCATTTATGAAGCCGTATGTCTTATGTAGAATCAAATCTATTAGAAACAAGTGAAAAAAAGTAGGCGGAGCTTACTAATACCCCACCCAGTCACATAACCCTTTGCCCCTCCTCCTTGATGACAACCTGTTTACACAGGGATTCATTTGGAGGCTTTGTAAAAAAAATAAAATAAAATAAATAAATAAATAAAGATAAAAAATGCAAAGACTGAGAGAAAGGCAGATGTAAAGAATGTGTGTGTGAAATTTAAGAAGTGTCGGAGAAATCTGATGGACACATTATCTAAGGTCAAATTTCCCCAAATTTGTTGAAAATTCAATAATATAAATTCAACCATTAAAGTGCACAGCAGCTCTGATAGTGGTAGAGAACATGTATGTGGAAGTTGAAAAGCATCAGGTGAATAGTGTCCCAATGGGACGGACAGACAGATGAGGGGGGTCATTAAGATCCAAACACATGAAGGTCGTTCTTTTCATCCACTTGATCATTACATTTTGTCAAACTTTTTCTTTCTTCAATTTTCCATACTGTCACAATGCTACAACAACTTCAAACAATTCTTGGTACGAGGTAGATGTGGTTTCACAACAGCAATAATCATAAGTTGAAGATAATGTAGTGAAGGACAACATATGAAGGGGGCACTGGTAAACCAACCAGGCCACAGGATAAGGAGGCCTTTGTGGAATAACCAATGCCATATGAGTCCAACGTACATACAGAGACTCCAGGAGATGATGATGAATCCAGTTCTATATCTGCCTGGTGACAACTAATATAGATGGTCTCCTCCAAATAATCCTAGATAATATGTCCCATGGTGGCTAGCATCAACCATTAGCCAGTAGCTACTAGCCAACCAAATTCACTCTACAAAAGCAGAGATAGATAATGGGAGCTGCTAACTATATTTTGTAGTCAATTTTTTTTTTTTTTCTTTTTACTTGTCTTCTCGATCATCATAACAGCAGGATGATGGTGTGTCTCCCTGTTGCACTGAAGAAATTTGCTTTGCAAAGGGAAACTTCATTAAGTATATGAGGCTCCCTGTGATATCCTATTGTCTTTAGTTTGGGTTTTCGTTGAACCACATTTTGATGGCAGACCTGACATGAAGGAACAGGGGGAAGCAGAAGAAAGAGGGAGGAGAGAAGGGGGGGGGTTAAAGACCCTCACGAGAAAATATCAATAATAATAATAATAGCAACCATGGTGATAATTATGATAACAATACCTAGAATGACAAATGAGTAATCTGAGCAAAAAAAAAAAAAAATAAATCAAATATATTACATGAACAAAATATTAGAAACAACAGCACAAATAACACCAGCAACAAATCCACACAACAGCAGTTCACATTCATCTCCCACAAGAAAGTGAGTGTAAAGCAAAGAGAACAAGGCAAAAATAATGTGAGCTATGAAGTGTAGATATCTGTAACCCAGGTGATAAACCAGATCTCCCTGTTGTCCTGAACAGGGTGGTATCTCTAAATAACCAGGCAGTGGAAGTTGTCCACCAGTATAAGTACCTGGGCTTCCTGGTCAACAAGCTCACTTTTGAGCCTCAAGTGGACGCTGTCTGCAAGAAAGTACATCAGCATCTGTATTTTTATCGTAAACTTCATAATTTTAATGTGGACCACACTTTTATGGAAATGTTTTATTGAATCTGTGCTTACGTTCTCTTTTATTTGCTGGTATGGCTCAATCAGCATTAAGAACAGAAACCCACTGCAAGGGCTCATTAAAATAAGCAGTAAGGTTGAAGGTGTGAGTTTAAACCACCTTAATGAAGTGTTTAATGTCAGGACTTTGAACAAAGCCCATGCTGTACTTGGGGATCAGAGTCACCCACTCTTTAAGGAGTTCACTTTGCTTCCCTCTGGCAGAACATACGTTGTTCCAAGGTGTAGGAGCAACAGGTTCAAAAACTCATTGGTTCTTGTTGCCACTGGACTCCTGAATGACTTGAAGAAGTGATTGTTGCACCTGCTGACACCTTCTTTCGGTGTTGTTGTCTTGCTTGTTTTTATGATTGTATCCTGGTCTGTTGGGTTGTTATTGTTTGGTTATTTTGTTGTTTCCTGCTGCTTGTTGCAAAATAAATTGCCCTTAGGGGATACAAAAGATATTTCTGAACTCTGAACTGCTTGGTCAGGTTGAGCATACAGTGAAGAAAGAAGACGACACTGTGTTCCATCACTCTGCCCAACACTGACAGCTTTCTCTGGCAAGGTCGCAGAATAATAATAATAACAACAACAACAACAACAACAATAATAATAATAATAATAATGGATTTGATTTATATACGCTTTTCTATCAACACGTACTCAAAGCATGTACAGTGGATCCATGATTCATTCACTCACTCACACATTTACACTCTGGTGGTGGTAACTACATATGTATCCACAGCTGCCCTGGGGCAGACTGACAGAAGTGGGGCTGCCAATTCGTGCCTATAGCCCCTCCGACCACCACCCAAACATTCATACATCAGTGTGAGTAGCAGCACTGGAGGCAAGGAGAGTGAAGTGTCTTGCCCAAGGACACACACAGCATATAGTGGAGCAGGATTTGAACCACCAACCGCCCTGTCACAGTTAGACAAGTGGTTCCAGAGCTGCAATGCTGTTGAGGAAGCTGAATTGACTGGAGTTACGAGAGGATGTTTTGTACAGAAGGAGGAAAGATGGTGAGCAAATCTCACTTCAACTAGTTTGACCAGAAGAACTCTGATCGTACGTCCTGATAATGACATCGGACATATGGGCATCAAATGAACCCTTGATCTTGTCCGGTCATGATTTTTCTGGCCTGGATGGCAAGAGATGTAGCGATGAAGATTTGAACATGTGACCAGTGTGTGAGGAGAAACTCTGCCTGAATAAGCTGCACGGTTGGTGAACATCACCACAACACATCCATTAGAGTTGCTCTGCATTGATTTTCTGTTGCTCGAGCCAGATGGAAGCAGTACCAAAGATATTCTTGTCCTGACAGACCACTTAACAAAATTTGCAATGCCAATACCAACAGCTAACCAAAAAGCTCTTACTGTTGGAAAATGTTTGTTTGAGAATCTTGTGAATTATTCCTGTGCATATTCAAAATGACCAACTTTTGAAACCAAACTGATAAAAGAGCTCTGTGACCTAGCAGGCATCCGGAAAACAAGAACTACCCCTTACCATCGAACGTTTCAATCAAACTTTGCTAGGCACGCTTGAACCAAAGCAGAAGACACAGAGGAAGGAATGTGTAAAGTCACTCGTCCATGTGTTCAACTGCACCTGAAAGGAAGTCACTGAATTCACACCGCACAAACTCATGTTTGGACGTTCACCTCGTCTACCTGTGAACTTTGCTTTTGGGTTGCCATTGTGAAAAAGCCAGTCCAGAACACACTCTAAATATGTGGCAAATCTTTGCTCCAGACTTGAGCAGAGCAATCAACTCGATTAAAGGAATGCTGAGAAGTCAGCAGAGGGGAATAAAGGCCGTTTTGACCAGTGAGTGACACCGTCGAGTTTGGAGTTAGAGGATAGAGTCTTGGGTCACAGTGCCAGAGCACATGGTAAACATAAGCTTGAGGACAAGTGGGAACAGCAGATCTATGTGGTGTATGTAGGGGAACTGCTGGTATATACCATATGACCAGAAGATAATGTCAATGGTCCAGCTCGTACACTACACACAGATCTCCTACTTCCATATCCATTTCTTTCCAGCCGATGACAGGCTTAATTTCTCAACAACACCACCTCGAGGATGTCAGACTGAAAGCCAAGAACTAGTGGTTGATCCAGAGGAGGAAGTGGATGAAGATGTTGAATTGGATTTATCACAACTTCAGATCCAGCCAACAACATTTACATTGACAAGCCGTTCTTGCCCTGAACTCCAATCTAACTCCAGCCCTCAACCTGCCACCACTGAGTCCTTTCAGTTCGCAGTCCTACCAGTCTGGTGCCTCAACCCTTGTAGACTTACTTACCTTATGCTGAGGAACCCTCGGCCTTGTCTGAAGCCTCTCTATCTGCTGGAAACGAGCCTGATGAAAACTTACCTGTGTCCAAAGACAGACTGAAAACTTAGCTGACGAACCGTCAGAGCTTCCTGACCAAGCAGAGACATCACCCAGCCGAACTAAGCCATTATTCAGCCAAACTGACCCTAACTCTCTGAATTCTCCTGTTACTACTGACTGTTTTGCTGACACTGTTACCCCTGTCAGGTGTCGTACCCGACAGCGCCAACCACCTAATCATCGTCATTATTCGGCATTGGGTAAAACACTGATTGCAGTTGCTTAGAAGGGTTAGCTGACACCTATAGCAAGGCATTTATATGCCTGATGCTAGTTCGGTGCCGGTGCTAGAGCCAGTGCTTAAGTGGTTCCAGCCTGGTGCCTCCAAAGAACCGGTTTGCTTTTCCACAGGCCAAGAGCCAAGTCAGAGCCATATCATTATGTCATCATAAAACGTGATCACGTGACTGGATCTGGTGCGGGAGATACTCACTGAGAATCAAGCACTGCTCTTGTCTTTAGAAGATCTATATTGCAATCCACAGGCAAAAAAAAATCATGTGTCATGAACATAAACATGTAGGTTTCTATATGACATATGTAGAAACATAATGCAAGGATAGTCTGTAATCAGGTAATTTGTGAGGTCAGCAGAGCAGGGTTGTTACCCAAGTTTATGAGCCATAAACAAACATGGACAAACATGGACTTTATGCATTGCAAATGTGTTTATTCCCACTGAAGTAAAAAAAAAAGGCTCAAATAAAATAAAAATGCTTTAAAACTTTACAAAAGGGAAGAAAAATCCAGGAACTAGTACTGTGAATCTTCCTCCTCATCCATGGGCAACAACTGTAAAGAACAAAACAAAGAAACTGTGCTTTAATTGGACATGTTCTCCTCAGTGTGGACAAGAACCCTGTCTACTGGAACACAGTTAACTACTAGGTTCAGTTCTGCCTTTTTCAACACACCAAGGAAACAGCGCTTTGGAGACAACACAGAAATGTTATTGTTAGCTTGTTGTTAGCATACCAGTAGCTAGTGTTTTAACGTCCGTAACACATGTAGCTCGCTTTAATCTGTAAAGTCAACTTTTTGTGAGTAATTAACCATGCATCTGAGAAACAAAACTTACCACTTTTGTTTGTTGCTGTTTGAACCACAGACTTGTCCACAATCGAAAGCCACCAGTAACTTGTCTGCTGTGGCCCAGTTCCATGCACCAGTAGTTGAATTCACCGGCCTGTCCCCTAAAACCCAGTCTAGCAGGTCCAATGGTCGTCCGCTGCATTCAAGCTGTCTTTTCTGGTCCCTGTAGTCCTTCTTTAACTTCTTTAGATTGTTTAGAAGCTGGTCCTGGTCTGGTCGTATCAGTTTCTCTTTATATTTCTTCGAACACTGGCTTTGTTCCAGAGGCTCCTACCAGGTGGTCTTGGACTTTGGATGAAGCCCACAGTGTCAGAAAGCACAGGGTCTCCTCCTCTTTTTGCTGTCTGTAACTCACAAACTAAACGAAACTAAAAAGCTGCTGGTTGTAGTTTAAAAAATGCCGGTTCATAGCTTTCACTCTTTCTGTTTAGGTCTGTAATCCCCACCCACTGATGATGCAGGGGGTTGCCTCATCAGTTCTCACTTGGGCCCAGCTTTAGCCCAGCTTGAATTTGGTGCCTGCCTTGGACCTGTTTGGAACCACTTTGGAACTGGTTTGGCCTGCGCTTGGGCGGCGGAAACACAAAGAACTGATGCTAAGTCAGGCACTAGCTCCAAACCAGCCTGGAACCAGTTCGGTGGAAAATTGGTATTAGTGTCCCTTCCAAACCCCTTCTGTTGCCTTCTCATGTTTCTACTGTGTAGCAGGCATTGGGAGTTGTATGTTTTAAAGGGGGGAGGTGTAACCCAGGTGATACACTTGTGTACCTGTCATTTTAAATCATGTCTGCCTCCATTGGGGAGCTCATCACAGGGCCAAAGTATTGAGATGAACACCCACTCACTGTTACATTCACCCCTACAGCCCCCACACAAAGGTCCCAGCCGGGTTCAGATCCAGAACAGTGTTCACCTCGACACCAGCAACAAGCTACAGCTGTAGCTCAGCGAAGCCTCAACTACACGCGTCATTAGTTCACCACTGACATCATGTTGTCTCCACTCTGACAGGTGGCGATACACCCTCTCAGCTCGGTAGTATTGGGACATTTCACAGTATCATTGTTTTGGTGGATGTCATGTGGACCTACTGACTGTTCCGCCCCAAAGCAGAACCATAGTTTTAGATCTGGCTACATTTAACCACAGGCATGGACCAGCTAACATTACCACCAGATCCCAGTCCAAGTGTAACCTAAGAAATGGACTAAACAGCAGAAAGAACTGATGTTTGACTGGGTTTTTCCAATATTTGTGAACAATTATTTTCACTCATATGTTCTTAAAACCTTAATAAGACATTCAACGTCGACATCACAAGTGCTTTTTCACGATTTCAGATCAGGTTCTCAGATATCGGAATCAGTGCCATGACCTTGTTTTTTTTTTTCTAATTTCTTGTCTTTTCATCTCAGGTGCGTGAACATGTCCTTTTTCGTTCTCTGTCCGTTCATACCTGGCCTGCTTCTTTGTTAATGAGCTCTCAGCGCTGCTTCCTGCTGT
>JAPTYQ010000011.1:19790336-19819089 GCA_029814465.1 Ostorhinchus cyanosoma
GCTGAAATGAGTTTCCTCCACAGGGTGGCTGGGTGCACTCTGAGGGACAGGGTGAGGAGCTCAGTCACCAGGGGGGAGCTTGGAGTCGAGCCACTGCTCCTCCACATCAAGAGGGGTCAGCTAAGGTGGCTCAGGCATCTGTTTCGGATGCCTCCCGGACGCCTCCCTGGGGAGGTGTTCCGGGTATGTCCCGCCAGGAGGAGGCCTCAGGGAAGACCTAGGACACGCTGGAGAGACTATGTCTCTTGGCTGGACTGGGAACGCCTTGGGAAGAGTAGGAGGAGGAGTCTGGAGAGAGGGAAGTCTGGGCATCCCTGCTTAGACTGTTGCCCCTGCAACCCAGCCCCAGATAAACGGAAGATAATGGATGGATGAAACATGGTATAGCAAACTATTACATGATCAAAAACAAATTCATTTTTGCAAAAATATAAAATAAAAAGGGCTCCCTTTTGAATGTCTGGGGTTACCAGAACTTTTTAATGTTAAAATGGGGTGTAAGAAAACGCAATGTATCACTACAATATATCACGATATTTCATTTCACAATACTGTATTGATAATTTTTTAGGTATTTATTCAAATACAAATATGGCAGAGGTTATTTTTTGTTTTTCTTTTTTGTTATTTTATATTATTACCATTATCTTATTAAATAATGGTTATTTGAAGCATCCTAAAAATACTTTTTACTGTCTGAGAGAGGCAGATGTTATTTCCTTTGTTGGGATTGAACAAAAATAATGTTAAAATGTGAGTTATGAACTAATAAAATATGAACATTTGGGCAGGATTTTAAACTGTAATGTCTGTAAAACGTGATCTAAGTTTTAAGTTTTTATAAAGGAAAATGTTGTGATATAGTATTAGATCCTGTTCTGATCAAATAAAAATGTGTTTAGTATTTGTGCATATTTCTGGTGTAAATCAATTCTTCCAGGAAATAATCATTTTAAAAAAGAAACCAAAATAATCCCCCCAAAAAGGCCTTGTGAACAGTATTATGATATATCGTGATATATTTTATCATGATCGGAGTATTGTGATCTTTATCCAATTCTAGAATTACAGATAAATAGTGATAGGGGTTGAGCTAAAGTTAACTTTGATTGTTTTTTTCCCCCTTTGGCTCATTCTGGTTTTTCAGTTGATGACGTCACGCAGCCGGAGAGCGTGTGGCTCCGTCTCGTGTGAGCTCGCGGCCCGGCAGATAAGGGGGGGGGGGGGTGACGACACAAACAGGGAAGCGTCACCCGAAACCAGACACAAACAGCACTCGTTTTACTAAAATAACAGCGGATTTAAGTAGGTTCCTCCTTGTTCAGCTCCCGAACCCCGAGTCGAAGTTCCACACTGACCCTGGAAGCTGTTTCCGGCAAAAGTTGACGGTGTTTAGTGAAACTTATCCGGACTTGTTGCGTCGAGACAACAGGAGGAGGAGGAAGAAGAGGAGGAGGAGGAGGAGGAGGAGGAGGAGGAAGGCTGCTGTTGGCGGAGAGCTGCTATCTGTTTGAAAGCAGCTCCATTTTCCCCAGACACACAACAGAAAGATAAGAAAAAGAAGGGACAGCGAGGAATATAAAAGTAGAGAGTACCGGAGAGATGGCCGAGGCTCGTTCAGAAGAAGAGGAAGAAAACATGGTGAGGGAAACCCGGGAACAAGTGGTTCGACGACAGCCGAACAGCTCCAGAGGTAAACAACTGAACAAACGGCCATCAAATATCAACTTAACTCATCTGTTTCACACTCATTTCACCTGATATAGATTCATTTAATCGGTATCTAAGTGAAAAATGGGTTGTCATAAGTTCCCTGTCTTGTTTACTCTGGAAATGCGTCAAATGCGCAGAATCATAAAAATTGTGCAACTTGAGTTCTTCAGATACACCTGTAATAGTTTCACACATGTGCAACATTTGTAATCAGGTTCAACTGAGCGTCTAGTATTCTCAACTTCTGCAAATGCTCATTTTAGCTACTCCATTTTTCAGATATTTGTAGTGTCGCTGTAAAATCTCTCATTGGCCTGATGTTTGATAAACTGTGCTGACATGGCTGAAGGAATAAACATGTGAAATACACAGTGTATGGAGCTGGTATAAAGATGCAAAGGGTTTGACACGACATAGAAGCAAAACTCAATAGAAACCTAAGTTTTAAATAATAAATGAAAAGTTTTGAGCTCTGACTTCCAAAAGGATGTAATGTGTGAAATGAGTTTCATTTGGCTTACTGCCTCCAACTTACTTCACACATACATTATAGTATTTTCTTTTACAATTTAAATATGTATGTTTTTAACCAGGTTGAACTTTAAGCCATACATTCATACAAGGGCCAGATCAAACGAAAGTGTACATCATTGTCAAAAATTTAAGTTTCACCTATCATTTCTCAAATAGGCAACTTTTTTTTTTTTACTTTAGAACTATATTTTATGGAACTGTTTACAAATTTCAGTGTCACTTGTAGAAAAAAAGCTAAAGAATATAAAATGTAACTTAAATAGGATTATAATATGTAAATGTACTATTAACTTTAATTATGATATTTTTCTTGCTTGAATATGTGATATTTTAGTCTGTGAATATGTTGGAACAAATAAGTCAACAGTACAAGAATATAGAAAAGTTATGAATAATCCACTTATTATTGGTAAAATACGTTCTGCTGTATATATCACTTCAGTTGTAATATGTATGTTAAATAAGTTTATTTGCATATTTGTAGTGTTTTAGGTCCAGCAAAGTCTTTTATTCTGATACTGAACAGTGACAAACTGCTCTCCTCATGTCACATCATATTTGAGTTCATAAAAATGTATAATTTAAAGATGTTTATCCAATATTGATCACAATTATAGTTTAACATCATAGCTAAAACCCTGTGTTTCTTTTAGTATCGAATATCTTATGAGAACAGTATGTTTTGTACTGTTACGCCCTAGTCTAGGGATACAAAAGGTCATAACATAAAAATGATCTGTGTAAAGAAAAAGTCCTCATGTCATACAGCAGTAATTTAAGGATTTTTACCCCAAAATGTTTTTTTTTCTGTAAATTGTAACAAGTCAAGTGAAAGTACTTACTGAGACTTACTCATACTACATGGAGATAAGTTATTTGGTTTTCAACACAGAGCTTATTGCGCATGAAATGTGTCCCTGTGTCACTGCTTGATCTGGCCCATAAACGTGACCTTTTGGGTTGGAGTTCACACATGTGGACATAAAATACTCATGGACACATTCCCAGTAGCTGGCTGTAACGGTGGAGGTCCACACGGACACACAAAGCCATTAGCTTAATAAACGAGGCTCCTTTATTGTCCCTCTGTCTGTGTTCATTTAAGAATAACACAGGTTGTAATTTAACATGTCTCGACTCTTTTTGGATACTCTTTGGTAAAAAAGAAAAAGAAAGAAAAAGAAAGTGGGTGGATTTATAGTCTTTTCAGGTGATACCCTCCTTTCAGCCCTCTGGCTAGGGCTGGGTATCAATGGAAAATGATGACACTGCAAGTCTCTTTGAAGTGATACTGTGATATAATGCCAACTGTCTTTCACTTTAATTTGAGTAACTGAAAGAGATTATTATTTATGTTTATAATTAAACATATTAGAAAAAGCACCGTGTTATTTATCATTTTAGGTGTGTGTCTTTGGTAGTGTAATGTTACTGTTAAAAACAATGAATCCAATGGGCCACAACCACCACTTGAAATTGACACCACTACAAAAGAATCCTAAAGAGTAAAACCTCTGATGGTCACTAGAGGCTGCCTCCAGAAAAGCCCAGCTCCATAGACGTCTAATAAAAGTCTCTCTAAACATGCTGAAGCTGTATTTATTATTTGGATGCAGAGGAGAGAGCTGCAGGAGGAAGGTGTGTTTTTTTTGTTGTAGTTGTCCCTTTGTAAATTATTACTCTTACGATTTTAGAACTTGTGTTTCTCGGTGCAGCTCTCAACTGAAGTTGTGTTTAGGAATTTACACTCAAATGGTCATTAGTTTATACAAATGTTTCACAAAATTTACAATTTTATCATGTCTGAGTTACCACAAGCTCACCCAGCACCATTTGTGCTTCTCTACCTCCACCCTTTTTCCAAATATGGTCACATGTGTGTTCAAAAAGGCAAGAGGACAAGAGCTGAAATTCAGTGGTATCAATACAGTCATCCAAAATCCAGTGCATGATGGTCCAATGGCTATGTTGACTTCTTTTGCAGTCTACAGTTGCACTTAAATGAACAGTGAGGTAGACCAATGTGGCAAGTGTCAAAGTTACTCTAGATCACCGCTTTGTTAAAACATCTTCAGGCTGTGTCACACAAGCCAGAGCTTAAGCATGTTAAAAACAGATCTGAGAGCACCTGTTCAGCCTCTGCCAGCTGTTGGAAAGTAAAACTTAAGAGCATGTGACCAGGATGAGCTTAGATAATTGAGCTTTCATCACTTTTTTCAATCAAATGTACATCTCATATTTCCATTTGTGGCAGCTGAAAAAATATTTTGTGATGTACGTAAGAAAAGCTGCAAAACAGACAGTTGAAACACAACACATTAACACAAAACATTAACTATTGCTTGTTCTCAACTGTGTGGCTGTGTTTTTATGTGCAGCATTCCAACTCTCTTAGTCTTGGTCTCTCTGGATTTAAAGGCAATCTGCAAATAATTTTGCATCTGAAGTTTTTTCCACAGAGTTGGTCCCTGTAGCTTTGGGTTATGCAGCTTGAATAAAACTTAAGCTTTGCTCATTCACTTAAAACTCACTGATAAAGAAAGAAAACTGTCCTTCACAGTTTCCATAAACCCACAGTGACACTTTTATCTTATTTTTGTCATACCGACATTTATTCTGAGATGGATAATTTGCCTTATTAGTATTAATGAAAAAATAAGAAACAAATCATCATACACTTGAGAAGCTAAAGTTAGCATTCTTACTTAGAAATAACATATGTATTATTTAGAAATAATACATATTCCTGAGTAAATGACTAGTTTTTGTACCTTGTCCCATCTCAAACTCCCTCTCAATTGTATGTTTACTCATTTTATTTGTGAGAATAAACTTAATCTTAATCCTTGCTTTGTAGTCACACGAACATTCATTTGATGCATATTTTAATGTAATATTGTCAAGTGCGGTTTTAGGGTGAATTCAGACCTACTTTGTTTGGTCCATTTAAAACAGACCACAGTTCATTTCCGTTAAAATCATCGGCCGGATGGAGGTAAACACAGCCAAAAAGTGCAGCAGTGACAAAAGAAACACACAAATGTACAGATTTTCTTTCAAAACAACTTAATAATTTGATTGATCGTTAATGCCACTTTAGATCGCTTTTCTGTGGTTTACAGTTCATCGCCGCAAAAAGGTTCATAAAGCCCATGGAACACAAATGCTAATAGCTACTGGTTTGTGCATGGGGAATACTGGAGGAAGCAAAGTTTTCACCTCTGTTAATAGCAGCATCTATAACGGCATTTCCATTTCGTGGAACCGGCTCGACTCAGGTACCAGGTAGGCCAAGGGGTAGGAGTAAGGGGTGAATTGGGAATGGGCCGTGGTCTCGGTCCGTTTCTAACCAGACTCTGGGTCAGTTCACTTCTGGTGTGAATATAACTGTCCTCAAGCTGAAACAATCCAAGGAACCATTTGCCTTTTTGTGCTTGATGAGCCACCATAGCCATACTTGTTTTTAACTCATACTGTTGTGTCTAATACCTGATACATTTTCTTCTTACTGCTAATAAGATGCGGTTTAGGGCACACAGGACACGTCTGATTACAATAAGCGGTCAAGCAGCATGCCTTCGGCGATGCAGAATGACACGTAAAACATTGATCAAATGGTTCCGAATGAGTTATTAGTTAGTTATTAATTAGGAACATTATTATCATAAATTTGTATCTGTAAAAATAGAATACATATTCTGAAAACAATAACTGCACATAGGACCTCCATGTTTGTTTTCATCAACATCCGCATTTCTGATGCACCCCACCCCAGAGTTTTCTGTCCAACGCCAACACAGTTCATCATGTGTGCCTCTGTTTACCTCTTTTTGTCCACTAGCAAAAAGTGTAATGAGAACGTCTGACCCAAATGAAAAAAAAATGAACTACACATTTGATCCGAACCAAATAAGCGGACCAAAGGACTTTCCAGGTGTGAATACACCCTTAACCACCTGGAGCCTTGTGGACCAAAATACTTTGAATCAATTCAGTCTCGCTCTCTGACCAGTGACCTCTGACATCCCTGTGCCAAATGTATAAAAGATGGTGGTGAGGAAATTCTGCTGCGGTGGGCATTTGTCTGCTTTAACACTGCTCCGGCCCAGAAATGACTCAGCCCCACTGCAGGACAAACATCTGGAAGTGTTAAAACTCCTGATGACTCCAGCAGAATTCCACAGCAGCCAATCAGACCACCACTTCCATGTTGTTCTCAGCCAATCAGAAAGCAGACCAGGAGAAACGGGCTGTCCAGTTTTAGACTTTCAGAGACAGAGAGTAGGGGGAGAGGAAATGCAAAAACTAGAGTAAAAGAAGAGCAGAAAAAGAAGAAAAGGCAGCAGGAAAAGTCCAACAAATCCAACCTTCAGTCTGTTTGGACGTTACAGTGGACCAAGCTGGTTATCAGTCTTTGGTGTGAGGAGAGGAAAGATAGAAGAGGTAGGTGGGGAAAAAAATGCACTCAGAAAGAGAGAAATAGAGTTTCCTCTGTTCCATCGGCGTGAAGGTAATGGATGCTTCAGGTGAACTTTACTGCTGCTGTTTTTACTTTAGACTGTGGGAAGATCAGCAGTCAAACTAGCTGAATATGGACTGTGAAGTCATCTTCATTGAAATGCCTTTTCGATTTTGCTTGCCACAATGCAGATTTGTTTCTGTTTTATTTATTCCATATTTTTCTGGGCTCTGAAAACTTAGTCCTCCTGAAAAGTACTTCATATGCAGTTCTATGGGATTATTTCAGGCAAACTTTTGTATCCTTTAGCTGCTCCCTCTCTCAAAAAAAAAACCAAAACATCTTTTCTCCTCTTTTTGATGAGTCACCCTGAATTGTTGGCTCTTAAAAACCATGTTGAATTATGGGCAAAAATCAGGACCCTGGAGTCCATATGTTTTTATTTATGTGCCAAATAGCAGTAAAATGTCAGCAGGATATCCAACTATGCAGCCTTATTTCAGTGAACAAGACATTTTATCTTCAAAGAATGGTTGTGGATTTCCGGTGAATATTGGAGTATTCTTGAAAATTCCATCTCCAATAGTAATAATTTAACAAATATATGCATCATTTGATTTTATCGGCTGAGGTAAAAGTTGATAAAATTCCTCAGCGCTTTACCTAAAACAATTAGGTAAAATTGTTCATACCTAGAACAGTTTTACATAATTGTTCTTTGTCTCACATTTCACATTGTATACTTAACAATAGTCAAACATTTTTCTCTTATTCATAGCAGTGCATTTAAAGAAAAAAAACCCAAAACAGCCAGGCTTCAGGCACATGTCTTACATTTATTTTCCATCTCCTTCATCTGTCGTAGCGTTAGTGTTTGTCCTGTTAACTTGACCTTTAAAGTTCTGTAGGGGATAAATATTACACAGTCACTCTCACATAATTACACTTGGTGTGCCTGAGTACAGTATGTTTGGTGTTTTTATTGTGCAGAATCATGTGGTGAATGTGTAGGTTATTGGACTGTTTGTTTGTAGTTGTAAAATTAGTTAAAGTGTATTAAAAAAAATTATTTTACCCTTTGGTTTCTTTTTTACGTTTTGACTCTATTCTAAATGCATTTAGTTTATTTGTATTTCATTGGAAGGATATGTGATCACCAAATCTAGTTGTTTGATTTTTGAGACTAGTACAATGACTAATATGATGTTTAAGACCAGGGCATTTGGTCCAACTGTAATCAGCTAAACTAGTAGTGCTGAAGTTCATTGGACAGATCTGTTAAGCAGAATTCCACTTCCTGTTTCTCTGTAGGTCGTCCTGACAGGCGTAAACCAGAGCATCGGCACAGGTGAGATTTTGCTCCTCCTCTTCCTCCCACAAACGTACTCTTCTCAGTCTTGTCCAGAGAAGTATGTTTGTTATTGAACTTTAAATAAAGCTACAACAGTGTTAGTAGAAAGCTTCTTGACTTGTTAATTGTGCCACTGTCTGTTGTAAATGCCAGTTTGGGGAACATTTTCTGTGCTGTCTTTGCAGATGTAAAGTTTCTCTCTTTTGGTCTGGTCTTAGTCTGACACACTCCTGAAAGTATTTTGGCTGTTGGCCGGTTGGCATGACAACCAGCCAGGGGAAGTCATCAGGTTTACAGACTGTGTGTTAGTGTACGGGGGGGAAAGACAGCTTTCTTTCACTTACAACTAGTAACCAGAGAAAGAAAATGGATTGAAAAATGTTTGTGAAACATTTTATTAGGGCCTGCTTACTTTGACACTTTACGATCTGCATGATAATCAGCGTCCAAATCATGATAAGAATCTAGAGTTCTGTTTTTAACATTATTCATTACCCTTAAACATCCATTAATTTTACTTATTATCAGACAATGACATTACATTATAAACAATCTTAGTGATGCCATTATGCAACATCTTGCATGTCATGTCACCAGGACTGATACTGAGACTGTGCTGTTGGACCCCATGACAGACTGACAAGTCACAGCATCGTTTAGAAAGATGTTGAAAAACTCGAAGCATATAGAAGGACTTAAGTGTGTGTGTGTGTGTGTGTGTGTGTGTGTGTGTGTGTGTGTGTGTGTGTGTGTGTGTGTGTGTGTGTGTGTGTATCAATCAAATTTTAGAGAGAGAGTGAGAGACAAATATATAATTTAAGTAAATACGCACCAAAATATGTTTTATAGGACCTTTCAGTGTGGAGTTTGCATGTTCTCCCTGTGTCTGCGTGGGTTCTCTCCGGGTACTCCAGCTTCCTCCCACCATCCAAACACATGCACTAATAGGTTAATTGGTTATTCTAAATTCTAATAGGTGTGAATGTGAGAGTGATTGTTTGTCTCTATATGTCAGCCCTGCGATGAACTGGTCACATGTCCAGGGTGAATCCCGCCTTCGCCCATATGTAGCTGGGATAGGCTCCAAGCGACCCCCGTGACCCTAGTGAGGATAAAGCGGGTTCAGATAATGAATGAATGAATATGTTTTATAAGTTCCTTTTGGTTATTTAGTTGAAACAGTATACCCATTTGAACATAAAGTTTTTGATCTGTTACTGCTTGACCAGGCTCTACTGTAATTGTTGGTACAAATAATTATAATAAGGCAATGGCTACTGCCACGGTACTGTGGCACGAAATATGGGTTTGTCTATTGTCACGGAACCAATCAAATGTTAGCATTTGTATTGGAGCCAGTCATGGATACTGTTTTTTTTCCTTCTACTGTTCCATGAACTCATCAGCCTCTTGTTCCCTCAGTACTGTGGTGATATATGGCGTATACTTCAGTGCATTCTTTTGTGCATTTTTCTACCACAGTACTGAGGGAACTGATGGAAGAAACAACAAATTAGTGAGAGTATATAGTATAGACAAGGAATTATTGTTGCAAATACTCTATATTATAGTTGTTTAATGGTGTTCTTTGCTCTGTGCAGTCAGTGAGGCTGGAGAAGGTGGGCAGAGCTACATGTTAGATGTGGCTGTGTGACTTCTCAGTTCCGTGTCAGTTCTGTGCTGTGGTTCTGTGGAATTCTGCACTCTGAATGTTGTCCCAAAGGCTGATTCATATCAGTGTCAGATTTACCTGCCAGTGCCAACTTTTAATTTGGCTGCATCAGTGTGTTTCATGGTGTTATGTTGCTATAATTCTGTGTTTTTGGTTTTGGAGGCTTGACTAAACTACAGAAAGTGTCATGAGCTTTTCACCTTAGTGACAATACATGTTTAAAAGTGATGATCTAACAAAGTCAGTTGTGAAAATGGGTAGTATGTAGTGACAAAACAGAATGTAATGTAACTGTTTACTTTCCTCAATGGCTTCATATTAACAGATTAAATCAGGGATGCAATCGTCTCTCCACCATGAAATTTGCCTTTGTAATCATCAGTTCAGTGGTGCTTCAGTGAATGATGTAACCACTCTGACCTCTTTTTACCATTGGATGTCACCTCAAGTTAGCTTAAAACCTCACTTCACTGAGTCAAGCCTTCATTAATGCTAAGACACACCACTAATTGGTGTTTTGCACACAGGATTCACATGTGTTGCAGCACTTCTAATTGTATTTTGCATTACCTAAACTGATGATGCATCAGTTACCAACTCCAGAGAAAGATGTAAAAGGACAAGAGTAAAACTTATGACTCCTGTCAAATGTTGAAATATTCAGTAATTATTACTAAAGTCTTCACCGACTCCACCTGTGATTTGAATCAAACACAAATGACGCACTCAGAAATGAAAAAAAAATCTAATAATTGAAGTTGTTAATAGGTTTTACTTTGTTTTTTGTTGTTTGTCCGCTCTTTGCTGCGTATCAGGATGTGGCTTTTTTTTTCTCGTAGAAAACCAGGAGAAATGGAAAAAAGGAGTGTTTTCCATCACTGTTAAAAGTGAAGCACTTGGAGTGTGTGTGTGTTTGGGCAGTGTCAGGGGTGAGTCATGTGTTTTTATCCAGAGTAAGAAACAGAGAGATTAGAGGCACCCAGACAAAGACACTAAGGGAAAGGGCACAGACAAAAAGACAAACTGTGAGAAAAAGAGAGATAGAGTGACGTCTGACCTCCTTCTGTCGACTTGGTGAGTCCGGCTGTGTTGAGTTCTTAACCTGCCTAGCAACAGCTCCTTCAGAGAGAACTTTGGCACAGTGTACAGTACTGAACTGTACTGTACTGAACAGTTTGGGTCTCAGACAGGCAATGTCTGGAAATTTGAGGAGAAGAGAACTAAATATGGCATCGGCACAGTATCCTCTCTAGAAGTTACACTGGTATATACTGCAAGTTGTGGAGAAGTTCAGGGTCAAATGGTAATAGGAAGAAAAGTATGTCAGGGAAGCAGAGGAGGTAACAAAAGAGAAATAATTTTTTTTCTCTCTTTGCAGTCAGGGTCCTCTCTCCTCCATCAGAGCAGTGATCAAGAGAAGTAAGTATCCATCTTCATCATATTCCATATTTTTGATCTTTTTTTTTGCCCGACAGGCATTTTATCTTAGTGGACTACGGTGCTAAGCTGAATATGCAGATATTAGGACTTTATAATATAGAATTTAAACGTTGCAAATTAAGTAAAACATGTCATACTACAGCTTTGTTGTTTAACACAAAACAAACAAAGCAGTCTGTGTGATATGATTTACTCCACTTCAAGGGTTCTTAAATACACAGAGATAATGCCAGTAAATTCAGAACTGGATCATCATACTTCGCAAACCACTAATTACTATCATTCTTGATCAGTTTGTCAAAAATAAAATGAAAGTGAGCTCCAAATATCTACGAGGATCAAAAATAGCTTAAAATTGAGGAAAACTGTTAGATGATGGGTGATTGGTCTTCAGAGTAAAAAGTAATTCTTCAGCTTTGTGTTTTTATTTCATGTGCAAAATCTATCCAATCACTCCAGAATGATTGAATTTTTCCTCACACATATAGTTTAAGAAAAAAAGAAGTTAAAAAGAAAGAGTGGAAAAACAGCTTTGCTCTCTGAGGTCACTGCTGTAACCACACAGTGGGTGTGCCCAAACAACAGTTATATTAACAATGTTTCCTAACTCTCTTCGTCTTCTTCCTATTGCTTGTACGTCACTGATTTAAAACTGCAAAAGAGAGCAATTCTTTTTTGGCAGACCTTTATTCAATGTCCATTTGTACCGTGGCCTGGAAATGTGTGGATGTCTGAAAATGGAAAATATGTCTAAAGTATTCTCTTTGGTTTGAACTTTTGTGGGGTAATAAAATCCAGCAGGCTGGCTGTAGTGACAGCTGATGGTTTTTAACCCCTTAAACACTGTTTTCGTACTCTTTTCCTGTTAACACATCACATATACATTAGTTTTTCTACAGGTTCAAAGCTTTGTCAGAGTAATGTGAAGTGAACCTTCAAAACTGAAGCTATAAACAAAGCTTTCTGTTAATTGGTTGTGCTTATTTTTATGCATCTGTCAGTTTTGTTTAAAAAAAAAAGTATGCCCTTGCAGTGGCAGTTAGGTTCATGATAGCCTCTTGAAATATTATTAATGTAAACTGCTGCATAAAGTCTAAAACAATACTCTTAGATTTTCATTATAAATTGGTTTTGGTCAGAGTGGTTTTTGCAGTATGCTCATTCTGTTTTGCTGTGACATACACGGTCATCTGTATTTTAACTTCTGTGCTGTTTTTGTTTTTTTTTTCCCCTGTCAGCCTCCAACAGGTCGACATCACTCTCTGAAACATCTAGAGAAAGAGAGAGAGACAGAGACAGAGAAAGAGACAGAGAAAGGGATAGAGACAGAAGGTAGGACACTGTTATCATTTTTTTAAGATTTTAGTACAAAGAACGACACAGTGCAACAAAACCAGATGCAAGTGTGTAATCAAGCTCAGTATTTCCTTAATGCCCAGAGTAATGACTGTCCACATAGCCTCTACAGAGAGGTGTTTGTTTATGCACAAAGGGGTTTATCCAAACTAAAGCAACTAAGCGGAGCACATCAGTAGCTCTTGTTGAATACTGAGGTTTTCTTTTGTGTATCATGTTGTGCTGCTAGCTAAGCTCTTTTGCTGTTAATCAGCATGTGTATCAGTGTAGCTAATTATGGGAGTTGTATGTCCTTGACTTCCTCTTTTCATGACCTGTTGCTAGACGACCAGAGATCACCATCCTGTCAGCAGAGCCACTGGCCTC
Source organism: Ostorhinchus cyanosoma (assembly GCA_029814465.1). Taxonomy (NCBI): domain Eukaryota; kingdom Metazoa; phylum Chordata; class Actinopteri; order Kurtiformes; family Apogonidae; genus Ostorhinchus; species Ostorhinchus cyanosoma. Next base: position 19,803,228 of record JAPTYQ010000011.1, read on the forward strand.
CACCTCCTGGTTCCCTGGGGCTGCTGGAGGATTTCCTCCTCCCCCTCCTCCTGCTGCACAAATCTGGGGACCCACAATCCCTCCGTCTATACAGGTAATTGTTCTGTAGATATTATTGATGCTACAATATTTTTGTCTGTTTCAGTGGTCATTGTGTCATATAGGTAGTCATGTAGGTGAATGTAGAGTCAATGAATCTTGCTGTGTTATGACTGAGAGATATGACAGACTGCAAGTTGTTCCCCTATCAGTCATTATTTGTCATCTTTCATTGTGTGTAATATCATTTGAAAGGAAGTGCTAGCAAGCAACTCCTAGGAACAAGAATGTTAATGAACAGCCCTAATCAAAGTGGTGCGTGTGTGCAGTGTTCAGAAAATCCTTAGAAATAAAGGAAAAACAACTTTGGACCTACTGTGTTGAGACCTCACCCTGCAGATTTTTTGCTTAATTCAAGTTTATTTTTTTTGCTTAATTCAAGCAAAAAATCTGCCAATGGAACAAGTGAAAATTATCTTGGTAATATTTCTTCAAATCAGATTTTCCACATATATTGTCTAAAAATAAGTTCTTATATCTCACTGAAAAGTTAGTCTTTAGGTGATTCTGTCTTATTTTAAGTGTGATGAGATATTTGGACTAGAAATAAGAAAAATACACTTTGTAAGATTTAGGTTTTGTCCAGTGCATGGTTCATTATAATACTCTGCATGAGATACATGAATATTATTGTTGCAACAACCAGTGTCCATTGCTATTCCCAGTCCAACATCTTAGGTCAATCTGATTGGGCTGTATGTGGGCTGACATCATGTAGTCTATACGCAGCACAAGCATTAATACAGATATTGTGCAGTGAGGATGCATCTCCTCTAACTATGTGACTTTTATCAGAATAATGATATATGGTAAGATGTCTCTGTGACTGTTCTGACGTGTGTGATATAACATTATTTTGTAACAATGTTGTCCTGCATTCTTGGCATTTAAAAAATTTTGATTTTCTGCAGTATTAATGTAATAGCCTAGAAAAATCCTTCCTCTTCGCATTATAAACTATGTTTTGGTGGTCTTGATAAGTTGTGCTGTTTCTTCTCAGCCTCCTCCTTCCTATGAGGAGGTGATCAGGGAGAAGACACAGGAGCAGGTATTGCTCCCTTCCTCGTCTTGCACATCCTCTTCTTCTTCCCCATCTCGTCCAGTTTCCACAACAACTATCGCCACGCAGACCGAGCCAGGCTCTGCCCCTGATCCACTGGACTCACAGGGTGAGAGGCAGCTCAGAAGACCAGTGAGACCACAACGGCCCCCTCTCCCATACCCTTCCAAACCGTCCCATATTGATGATATCACTGCCAACCAATCATTGACCTCTCTTGACAGTGGCAGCGTAACAACAAATACACATACGTGTGAAAACACACAATGTTATGACCTCCTGACTGGTCTCTGTTCACCTTTGACCTCAACCGCTGGTGCTCAAACTGACCAGTGGGCTTGCTCTTTGGCTCTTACAACCACTCAAGCCCCATTGGAGCGTCCCAGGCCTCGCCCTCGTTCAAAAATTTCTTTACAGCCTATCCGCAATGAAGTTAAAATTCAAACTCTGGTGAAACTCAGAGACGACAGTTTGGCTACACTTGCTGCCCGCACAGGAAATGACAACACTAACCAAGAAGTGAGTCAGGGAAAGTACTTACAAGAGCTGCTTGAGGCTTTTAGCGCTGACGACTGGGGCTTCCCTGATCAACGCAGTGACAGCAGTGGGCTCAGCCAATCAGAGAGTGAGGAGGAAGAGGAGGTGGAAGGAGAGGACATGGCCACACTGAAGGCAAGGATAAAGGCCTTTGAGCAGCAGCAGCAGCAGCAGCTGGCTGACGGGAGTTGTGGAGACAGTAACAGCGGGAATGTCGAAGCATGCGTTGTCACAAAACGACCTGAACCACGCCCACGTCTCCAGGGGCAACCAGCCAAACCATCTCCTCCCACTGTCGCTCCAAAACCCAAAAATTTGCCCCATGCTCCCAAATCATCCAGCCAAGTGCTTCGGGAAGATGATGTCTCAGGTGGAATAGGTGCTTTGAAATCAACTGAAACTCCCACTATGGACATAAACCCAAAACTCCAAACTTCTCCTGAACCAGTAGCTTCTTGTATACAAAAAACTGATCCAGTTTTGGTACCCCAGCCTTTAAAAAGCAATGAAAAACCCTCAGTATCTCCTAAACCCCAGTGTGCTACAGAAAACCTCCCATCCACTACCCCGGCCTCTACCAGTGCTCCAGTCCCAGCACCCAGGCCTCCACCGCCAAAGCTCATCCCCTCTGTTAGTGATCCAAGTACCAAAGCCCCACCCAGACCTCCAGTCGCTCCTAGAGCCAGCATGGGAACAGCCCAGGATAGAAGCTCTACAGCTGGGCACATCACGCCACCTGTACCCCCGAGACCCTCAGTAGACATGAGCAACGGGGGGCCGACGGAGACTAAGGCTGAAATACAGGAAACTGCTAACCAGATTGGTGAGTGCTTTGAAAGCCTCTCAGAATCTCTGCAGACTACATCACACAGTTTATATAACGACAGTCAAACCCTAAGTACGTTAACTATACAGGGCTCACAGTATGCACATCAGTAGAATGCACAATAATGTGGATAAATTCTATGTAAATATAAGGTGTGCATTTAGTGTCACTCTAAAATTAATTTGAAAAAATGTAAATGCATTACAGTTCCACACTTTTGTCCTCATACTGCACATCTACTTAAAATGAAACCCATGAAATCATAAACAGTGATGTCAGTGGACTCTGTACTGACTTCTCTACACCAGTCCATAATATCTACTTTTGAACACAATTAAACAAAAAAAGATTAAATCAAATAGATTAATCAAAAAGGCATTGTTTTCACATTTACTAGATGTCTTAACTAGGAATACTCATAATAAACAAGCAGGTTAGTCCTTACACCCGACTGTTGTCGAACTGACTGGAACCTGGAACTATGAGCACACATGACTATGAGTTTAGTGTGTGCTCAGTAGCACAGGACCTGACAAACAGGTTTTTACAGACATGTCAGCTGCTGTTAGAATTCATCCTGTGATACTACAGTTTATAATCAAAAATGGTACTTAAACCATCTGAAAGTATTTACGTGTAATTTTCTTTTTCTGTGACTTGGCAGCAGTGATTGCTGCACGTGCTGAAGTTCAGGTTGATGCACAAATGTTAATTTGCAACTTGAATGAAGTGTGCTGTTTCCTGCTTACATAGCTTATCTACCAGATAACCTGTGCGTGTAGCTGCTGATAGTGTACTTAATTGTTGACTTGTTATGGCTGAGAAATACTGTAGCTACTCAGTAACTAGTTAAGTCTCAAATACATCTCCACCGGCGGCCTTAAGGCAGTATTTGCCTCGGCTGATTTGTTGAACAAGAGCTCCTTATAATTACAACTTGTGACATCTTTTTTTACTGACATGGTCTTATCAGATTTGTAGGTACATACATTGACATTATTAATATTTCTTTATTTTAAAAGCAGCCAGAAATGGAACAACAGTGGCTCGATATAATTGTGCTACTTTATTTTTTTAATTAATAAAATTGTGCATCTCTTCCACATCTTGACAAACACTGTTTACTTAAAGCTGAGAGTTTTTCCACAGTTTATCTAAACCTCAACTAGTCCAATATTTGAGTAAAGTTTCAAGTGTTTGAGCTTGAGATCTATCCAGTGTCCGCGTTGATGTTGACATTTAAAATACCCTGCAGTGTTTTCAGTGAAATCTCTTTCCTGGCACCAGTGTTTCTTTTTCCCTCATATTGACCGTATGAAACAGAGTTTCATTGTAATCTCACACAAAACAAATACATGTCTCAGCTCTCACTGGAAACAGTGAAAGAGGCTGAACAGATTGAAGTTGTTTGAGGAAGTGATCCTTCCTCTTAATGTCCATGACTGATATCAGTTAAGTTTGCAGGGAAAACAATACAACCTTTTTGGTATCAGTATAATTTCATGTCTTTCCTGCCTTCAACTATTAAAGCATATTAAATATGTACTGCACACATAAACTTTGTCAGATAAAATCATAACATTTAACTTTGTGTATATATTTAAGTATGTTATTTTGTTGTTGTGAAAAATTCTCCTACATGGGCTAGAGCTAACAATTATTTTCCTGAATAATTTGTTACTTGGTCTGGAAAATGTCAGTCGAAAGTTCCAAAATCAAAAATATTAGGTTTTACAGTAACAGAGGGGTAAAAAAAATCTGAAAGTATTACAATTTAACAAGATGGAATTTAAAAAAAAAATTGTTTTATTTTCCTTAAGAAATGAAGGCATTAATCAACTATCACAAAGGTTGTTGATGAATGAAATGGTTGATAGATAATAAATATCCATGTTGTTTTCTGTGCAGACTTTTATTCATCTTATTCAAATAAAAACTTAACTAGAGCTGACATTGGTGATTATTATGCAACAGATAGAGTAAATACAGGTATTGACATGACAAATGACTAATGATGTTGTTTTCTTTTTTTTCAGTGAAAACAGGAAGCTGCCGTCCAGGCATCCCGTCCAAACCGGTAGTGCTGACCTCATCACGCCGAGCCAGCGGTAAGAGCGGGACTGTATGTGTTAGTGTGAGCAGTATGCTGGATATGGCTTCTGTACAATGCAGTGTTTGAGAGCTGAGCTGTTGAAACAGATCCTGCTTGCTTGTTATGTAGCAGAAATATGCAAACATGTGGAGTGAATTTATCTGAGCGTTTGTGTGTAGCAGAAAGAGGGAGAAATGGTGTTTTATTATGCAATCTGAACCTTGCAAAAGAAAAATGCTGTGATTGTGTGAGAGGAAAAAAGCCTCCACTGTTACTGAGTGGTGTGAGTTGTTGACTGTGTGTGTGTGTGTGTGTGTGTGTGTGTGTGTGTGTGTGTGTGTGTGTGTGTGTGTGTTTTGCCAGCTGTATATGGCCGATTGTGTACTTGTGTGTCACTGTATTTTCAGCCAAACTACAGGAATCATAAACTTGTATCATAATTCCCATGATGCAACTTGACCTCATTAGCTGCTAAGTCTTAGAGATACATTTTCCAGCCAGTGACATCAATTGTGTAACAGTTTTACAACAGATTATATTTTTATTATTGGGAAATATCTATACAATAAACCCTTTGTTTATTGAGTGAAATTTTTGAAGAGCTTTTATCTTTATGCCTCTTTGTCAGACACAGTCTTGGAAAAATGAAATGTGCATCACTAAAACTGGGAGTTTGATTTGAAATAAAAAACCTTGTGAAGTAATACAACAAAGTATTAAGTGCACACAGAATACATAATACATTTACTCAAGTTAAGTGTAAAACTAGTAACTTAGTTAAAGCTTAAAAGTCACTTTTTTAAACATGTATTGGTGCAGATGGAATTTTCCTCTCCTACATCTCAGAAATAGAGCATGTACATAACATGTTATTTTAATTTTAGGCTATGTTCAGACAGCAGGCAAATGTGGCCCAAATCCAATTTGTTTTCCCATATGTCACCTGTATCCGATCTTTTAAAGACAGTTTGAACAACACAAATCAGATTTTTTTTTTTTTTCAAATCCGACCCAGGCTAATTTCATATGTGGTCCTAAAGCTAATGCATATCTGCTGATTTGTTTTATGCAGATATCACAATTATACTGTGAGGCTCATGATATATCAGTCTGTGTGTGATGAGTCTCTATACAAAGATGTTTCACTTTGTAAATTGAATTACTGAAAAAAATCTACTTTCTGATATTCCAGTTTATTGAGATGTACGTGTGTATGGAGCAACATTATAATGCCACTTCAACTGACATCTCCCATGCCATCCTCAACACAATCCTACAGAGCCCAACCTTTATCAAGTCACATACAAATACAGCACAGTTAAACTGAGTGTCTGCTGTAAACAAAACCAGCAAACTAACATTTACCAGACATTTGCTTTATTACTTCAGCCCTTCAATGCATGTCAATTTGCAAAGCAATGTGGTGTATGGCATTCATGGTATTAAAATGTAAAAGTTCTTTTATTTTAGCATGCAAGATGTAAATTCTGTTTAATCATTTAATCTTTATCCAAGTTCATTGTGTGTTATTTATATTTTTAATTACAGAAAACACTTTGTTAACTGTGCTTTTCACATCATTTTTTTGTCAGCTCCAAATCTGACCCCAAAACCGACAGGAGCCTCACCGACACCTCCAGATCAAAACCCAGTCCCAGCCAAACCCGTTCAGGGTTCTGGAGTAAAACCCCCAACTCCGGTTTCAGTTCTGAGGAAAGGCTCTTTGAAATCTGAAGTTACAAGCAGTGCAACCCCAACCTCCTCAGACCCTGCTCTCTTTCCACGGTGCGTTGACAGTCTGTATTCACTGTGAAAGCATAATGTGAATAGTGATAGTCCAAGAGGAGAATAACTGTGTAAATGTAACTCTGTATTATGCTAAGTTTGTGTTGATGCCTGGATAGATTTCTGAATTCCTCACAAGGATACCAGAGCTATTTGAGTTTTCAGTCTAGTTATATATAGTTTTATGAGTGTGCAAGTATTTTTTTTTTTTTTGGAAACACTACTTTTTGTTTAGTTTCCATGTGAGTTTTTTAGGCATGAGGTTTATAAAAACTTAAAACCCAGGATGATACGTGACATCTAACACGACTCACTCTTCATTCTCTGTTATGGACCCATATGTTGTCTGTGTAGGTTCTCATTTGCCCAGGTTCTCATTCTTCTCAGTAGTTCTTCTCGGTTCAATTGCACTGGTTTAGCTCTTTTGAAAACATTTCGTCTCTCATCCAAGAGACTTCTTTGGTTCTAATAACTGGTGGGGGAAATGGGACTTGTAAACCTGCAGGAGGAGTGGTCTCTTCTCAAATGATAAGCCAAATGGTTTGAGGGAGGAGTCAAAGAAGCTATTTTTGTGAAAGTGGAAAATCCTTCCCTGAACAGAAGTGGTGGTCACTACTATCAAAAATCTATAGCACCATTTTAAATAACATTCCCAAACAGTTTTCAGCTAACAACCTTCCACACCTGGACTTATCTGAAACCAAACAAACCACCCCAGATGGTTTTGGACAGTATCCCACCCTACCCCCAGGGACACACTCTCTATGCCCCTAACACTTAAATTCATTAGCATATGGATCAACACCTACACAGACCACTCCCTCTGCAGGTTTGTTCATTTTATTTATAGAGCCCAATATCACAACAAAGTCGCCTCACAGGGATATACAGAAATTGTTGAATTGATTAAAAAAAAACACAATGAAAATAAACAAACACTCAAGTAATCAGTTAGTAAACAGTCAGTGAAGCAAATGGATCAATGTCCCAGGCAACCCTCCTTCCTGACAAGGAAAAACTCCAAAAAACCCAATGGGAAAAGAAACATTGAGAAGAACCACAGTGAAGGAGAACTCCACCCACATGGATGGACAGGATGTGACCAGGACTGACAGACATCCATTTACTGATGTAATTCCATGTGTCGAGCCACTCTTGAACCAGAAACCACATCAGAGGCATTTTTCCTCGGCTAAGGACAAAAAGAACTCAACCGTTGCTCAGTAGTGTAAGGTCCTCTTTTCAGATGAAATTGAGGGATGAAAAGGAAAACAAATCTGATTTTATCAGCAGTGTTACTTTATTTGTATCTAATTGTCATGTTTTATTTGACTTAAGTTAACATGTTACATTTTACCTCTTAGTTGTTTACACATAATAAACCTAATTCATGCTATCTGGTGCAGAGTTGTCAAACATGATCACTATTTTTCAGGCCATCCAGCGTGAAGCTCCTCCCCCTTCGCCCTCCACCTATGAAATCCATTCCTGGCCGACCACCTCCTCCAGCTTTCAATTCCACGTCTCCTGCCAACCAGACCCCGCCTCCTACCAAAACTCCCACAATCTCAGCTTCATCTTCACAGACTGAACCATCTCCTCCTTCTGTAGCAGCCGATCAAATGAAGGAACAAAAGCTACCAAAGAGAGGGCCACCTCTGCCTCCCCGCCCCAAACCTGGGCACCCGCTCTATAAAAGCCATGTGGTAAGGACACGTGCAAAGAAACATGATGTCACTCACATACACTGTCTTGAATAAAATGGCATACCTTATTTTATCTTTTAGAAACAGGAAGTCCTCATAGTCCTCGATGATGCTAGCCCCTCCCCCTCTGAACACATGTCAGGTGATGAGTGGACTCAAACCACTGTCACACCTCTTATCGACTCGTCACAATGTCTGCTGGACATGGAAACCCATCTAGAACCGATCCCAGACAACCAATCAAAACCAGCGCTGGAGGGGCTCAGCCTAACAGAGTCACAGGTGTGAAAACAGACGTCTGATCATGATATCGGTTTTAATTATAGAAGTGCATGTTGAGTGAGGCATGAACTGTTATGGATTTAGGATTAACTAGAACCACAAACCACAAGGAAACAAAAGCTACACTCAATTTATTTATTCAGAAAAGAATTGGAATTGGAATCAGTAATCAAATCAATTTGCTTTCTTGAATCTTACTGAATTAATTAGTGAAATTAGAAAAAAAATGAGTGGCAACATCCATCCCTAGTTTACAGATTTGTGTTACCTCTGTCTTCTAGTCCATCTTGCCTGTGCAGCCAATTGAGCAGAAAGAACAGCCAGACCCTCCTCCTGTCAGGTCAGACACACAAACATGCAGTGCATTGATACGTAGACCATTCAAGAAGACAAAGACATCATATTTGTAGAATGGTGTTCTTAACCATGTTTCATTCTTGTATGTCTTGCGCAGCGGTCCTCGGTGTGTCGCCTTATTCGACTATGAGGGAGAGGAGGAGGATGAGCTCACCTTCTCACAGGGTGATGTCATTGCTCTTGTGGAGCTCGTTGGTCAGGAATGGGGCCGGGGCCAGATTCACAAACGCATAGGAATATTCCCTTTAAACTTCACCAAGGTGGTGGAGCCCCTCCCACCTTTGTCACCAGGGGAAACGACAAAAAGTGTATCTACTGAGACAACAGTGAAAGAAAGTGTTGGTACGTTCCTTCCTGCTCTGCTTGATAAATGTTTATTTGATTAGTAAAAAAACGGTTTCATCATGGGTCTCATAGCATATTCGAAGCAGCGAAGCATTGTTCTTAATATCACAAATAAGAAGCTATACCTGTTGAGTGTCTTCAAGTATAAACATATTTTATGCCAAACAATACCCATTTATAAACATACGTCTATGGAGAGAATTTTGTTTCTTTATCCGTCAATCAAAAAAAATGGATTTGCAATTAAAAAGAATAGATTTGCAACCAAAAAAGAGATTTGAGAGCAAAAGTCAGTAATAATTAAAAAAAAAAAAAAACTAATTTTGCTTATAAATCAGCCCTCTTTGCTTGTGAGTTAAAAACTTTTGCTTGCAACTTCAAAATTTTTGCTTGCGAATCTAACTGCACTTAATGGGCGGGGCCTATGCTGATGGATGAAAGAAGAGTTTCTATTGGTTGGTTTTTCCTGGCTCCAGCACCAGCTCCAGCTTCTGTGTTAAACCACTTCTCCTTGTGCAGTTCAGTTCCATTCCGTTTCCCTTATATAACATTAAACATGTCATAAAATTCTATAATCATACCAAATGTTAAAATAGGACTGTACGACACAGTAACTCTGTTTAACCCATAAAGACCCAAACCACCAAATGTTTACTAACTTTTTACCTACTAATCCTATCAATACATGCAAATAATCGGTGTCAAATGCTGTTCTGAACTGGGTCTGAATAAGCAGATCCAAGAAAGCTTATTCAGAACCAGCACAGAACTGGTCTACCCAGGTCCGTTTTAGTTGAATGTAGCTGATGAAAAGCCTGGAGCTTGGGGGTCCGTACTGCGTTTTGGTGTACCGGCAGTAGTTTAGCACTGGTCTGTAAGCCCGACAAGAGCCGGCGTTCAGAGCCTGGATCACAGCTTCCTGCAGGACCGGACGTGGCGATGAGGGAGTTAGGGTTAGCATTAATGAAGTCAGACAAAATGACATCTGCCGTCATTAAAGAAAATATAGACAGCAGAAGAGTGCAAATGTGTATTCATTTATGGATCAGACCTGATGGACAGCATTATTCAGAACTAGATCCAGGTCAGTGGAGGTGCGGCTTGGTCTCTATGGTTCTTCGAGGTTACAGCACCACAAACCCCAAAGGAGGCGGGCTTAGAGATGTGTGCGTGAAGCGGGGCTATGAGGTCAAAGCATGGCTAAGTTTTGAGTTCTGTAAACGAAACTAGTTCCATGATCCTTAAATAGAACTGGTTCCAGGTCCTGGTTCCGTAAGCATCACTACTGTTTAAAGCCCGCCCTCTGCTGTAAACTCCTCCTGTCACTCACTCACTCATTCCGGTGTAGCTACTCTGTCCAGGCCTGGCTCTGCTTAGGCTGTCAATGTAGGAATGTACAGGCTGTAACTTTTAATGTAATCCATTACTTATGAAATATATTTGAATTTCAAAGAGCACTAAATTATCAACTTACCTGCCAGAAACATAGCTCAAGGAGAAGTGGTTTAACACGGAAGCTGGAACCAGGACAAACCAACCAATAGAAACTCTGCTCTCATCTGTCAGCGTAGGCCCCGCCCATTAAGTGCAGTTAGATTTGCAAGGAAAACTTTTGAAGTTGCAAACAAAGAGGAGAGATTCGCAAGCAAAAGTTTTTAACTCACAAGCAAAGAGGGCTGATTTATAAGCAAAATGCTTTTTTTATTGCATATTACTGTCTATTGCTCTCAAATCTCTTTTTTGGTTGCAAATCTATTCTTTTTAATTGCAAATCCATTCTCTTTTGATTAACTGATAAAGAAACAAAATTCTCTCCATATACGTCCATTATTTTTCTAGGTTACAAATCTGTAATTTGACTATTCATACACTTTTTGTGAGACTTTTTTGTTAGCTTAAAATAGAAGTTAATTACACTAAACTCCAATGTTCAGTAGCATTTGTCTCATTTGAATTTTCATTTGTTAAATAAAAATTATCCATGCTTTTTATGAATTTTCACAGGGCTCACACCTTCATCACTAGACCAAGACTCAGTGGTAAGTATTTGTCCTGTGTTGTGTTCTGATTAGTCAAGAGGTAAAAGAGCAGCGTTAGTTTCAAAACTCTTCTAGTTAAAAATTTCCACTTTATTGTTGACCTGAAATATAAAAATAGATATTTCCTCATCAGTCTCGACCAGGGATGTCAAACTCATTTTAGTTCAGGGGCCACATTCAGCCCAATTTGATCTCAAGTGGGTCAAACCAGTAAATTAAGAACATAATCTATAAACACAATATTAATCAACATATTTACATTTGTAAACTATCGAAACAAAAAAGATGTGAATAATCTGGAAAAAAAAAATTTTTTTTGAAGCAAGTGCAATTTTAACAATATTACGCCTCAACTTATCATTTATACATGTGCATGACAAAACATTTAATAACACAATATTGTTAAAATTGCACTTAATTTTCTTTACATATTTTAGGTTGTTCAGGTTAATGATATTTTATTGTCAAAGAGTCTAATGTAAATAATTTCATATTTTAGTGGGTTTTTTTGCACTGAATCAAGAGAAAAAAAAATTCCCTTTCATTATTTATAGGTATAAAGTATTTTTGTACATTAAACCCCAGCAGAAAAGTTGGGATCATTATTTAAAGGTTATTATGCTATTATTTTACTTAACATCACATTGGTCTGTGTGAGCTCTCTGAACTAAAGTGAGTTTGACACCATTGACTGTAAATATCTTTAGTGTAATTTTTACAAATCCAGATTGGAAGCTTTGCGGGCTGGTTTTGCCGTCGGGCTGCATGTTTGACACCCCTGGTCTAGGCACATCTAGTAAATACACCAATATTGTCAAAATACGTCTCACATGGAAAACAAACTGTGTAGGCAGACGAGTGGGCTGTGGCTCTGTTCGACTTCCCCGGTCAGACTGCAGAGGATCTGTCCTTCCACAAGGGGGCGCTAATACAAGTGCTGCAGCACATTGACACAGAGTGGAGGAGAGGAAGACTGGAAGGGAAGGAGGGACTGTACCCCGCTGCCTTCACACAGCCCTGCTCAGGTACAACACTTTCCAATTACTAACAAGTGTGAATACTGTGTAACACAAAATACTATATTTCATTCTTGAAATATGTTTCCACTTTTTAGTAAGTGCCTTTGAGCTGACTAAAGAACTCCCTGACCTACAATCAAACATGTCCTGACTCTACCTGTCTGTCCACATATTACACATGACACTTTTACCCTACATACTTGTAGGTATTAACTCTAAACAGGGAAAAGATGTGAAAGGTAATTTTCTGACACAAAGCAAAATTACGCACAGCAAGAAAAAAATATGTAAGCAGAAGGTTTTAATATTGTAAACAACAAAAAGAAGTAATTGAATTTGAAGAACGTATATTTTTTCACATGCAGTGTGATTACTTAATAGCCTCTTTTAAAAAACAGTTTATCCTGTGTTTTTGGGTTGGAAAAGTAAAGATAAAAGAAGAAGAAAAAGATTCAAAAATGTAGGTGTAAATAAAAGCAATTAACAGATGAAAAAAACTTTTTTTTTTTTTTTTTTTTTTTTATAAAGGGTTTTAATACGTCTGCATTTACGCTTAGGACTGCTTTTGTCAGCAGACTCTACCTGTTTCCTCTGGACCACCACAGTTTGATGGTAATGATGGTCCTGGTTATATCCACCTTGTGATGAGGAAACATTGCAGATGTTTCAGAATGTTAGATGTTTGTGTTCTCGGACTCCTAGTTCACACTTCCTGAGTTTTGCCTGCTTTACAGTGGACCATAAAGTAATATTGAGGAATAAGTCCCTTCTTCCTCTGCTGCCTGTTGACTTGGCGTGCTCTTTAATGAATTTCAGTTGTCTTAAAAATTTTTTTCCTTGTGCAACGTGATATCATAAATTGCGTGAATACACACGCCATACACACCACTTTTAATTGGCATGGTATCTGTACGCATTATAAGCTTTCTGGTGTATGTTCATGCTGTGTCAAATACCACGCGATTAGGGTTAGCACTTACAGATATGTAAACCAAAGGTCTTGGTATAAACGGACACGTGATCAAATGGCATTCAATAACATGTGAAAGGATGAAAATGTGTACGTAAAGCACGCCAAATGTCACAAGATCTGGCGTGACATACAACGCGATTTCATTTCAGTCTGCTTTGTGGATATAGATGTTTGAAGGAGGATAAATGATATAAAACCTCATGTACTTGTACACTACGGTAAAATCATGGTTATGTTTAGATTTGGAATAGTTCAGGACCAGAGGTGAGGATTAAGGCTCATTTATGCCCACTTTCCATTCATCTGTTTGTAACGCTGTCACATGTCACTGCGTTCATACTTCCACGCATCAGAATGAGTGTTTCTCAATCAATCCATCAGAGGGCGCCGCTCTTAGTTGCCATACTGGCTAAATACCACGGAGAGTAACGTTTTTTTGAGAGGAAAGTCAATAATAATAACAAACAAGGCGGTGGCAGAGGGAGGTTTTGCTAATGTGGATACTAATGTTAATATTTAGAAGGGTATTTGTCATAAATATGTCATTAGTTTTTCACTAACTCACACAGTCGCTCTTTGAAAAGTTCCACTATTTCTGGAAATTAGTCCCTTCAAATATCAACATTCCCTCCACGGTTCCCGGTGGTCCTGCTCCGTACTCTCTGTCTGGGTTCGCATCCACAAGCTCCTGGAAAATGGAGAGAATTGCGTATGGAATGTACGCAGAGGACGAACAGAACTCTCCGTCCGTATGCATCTGCATCTTTAACATAGAGAATAAAAGAGCCCTTAGATCTGTGGTTTGTGGACCAGCTCATATGGGGTCAAAAGGTCTTCTCCACAGCTTGAACCCAAATAATGACATGCTTTAAAAGTGATCATTTTAGGACAAATTCTGAAAAAATGGCAAGAGGCAGGAGTGGAGGAATGCTGTGCATTCTGTTTATGATCAGTATTGATGCTGAGCTGCCGATCCAGTTTGAGACGACGATGATCACACAGAGCAAATACAGTCGCTCTGAATGAGAGGGAGGCGTGAACATACAGCAACATTCAAAGAACAGCAGCTGAGGTTTCTAACCAGGAGTTTGTGTCCTGCCTGCAGCTCAGCCAATCCCAGACCAGAAGACTATGGCCAAGGCGGCCAAGGCTCTGTTTGACTTCACTGCAGAGAGTGAGGACGAACTCACTCTGAAGGTAAAGTGTGCAAAGAAAAAGTAGCTTCAATGGAGGACCTTCGAAGTATTTGTGATTTTCGACAGTTTTAAAGGTCATGCCAACATGATTGTTAAATAACTTGTGGATAATTTCTAAGAATCCATCTTCTCTCTCTCTGTAGGCGGGTGACATTTTATCACACGTAGAGTCTGTGGATGAGCAGTGGATTCTGGGAGTTTTGGGTGGGAAGCGTGGGATAGTCCCTAAAAACTATATTTCAATTCTCTGATGAGTCAAGAAACTGGAAACCACAAAGCAAACTGTGTGCACCAGCTTTCTGTCGAATAGCGAACAGTGAAGCTTCGGACGGACTTGGCAGTGGTTCCTGTTTCTGGACAGAAAGTCGTGTCCATGTTGACGCACACCTGCAGCTGGTTGTGATCACACTGTTTTCATGTTTTTGGAAAAACGAACATTTCAATTGTCACTCGCATCTTTATTCATGGAGCAAAAGCAACTGGGTCTTTTTTCAGCAATTTTGGGGACTTGTATGAAAGAAACACTACGATATGATGGGATTATGTCTGTTAAACCTGACTTAAGGTTGGCCTGGCAACTGAGACAGTGCTTACTGTTGTCATGACGACAAAGGACAGGATGGACCTGCACTGCTGTAACGGCGTTAAAAATGGACATTTGTCATGATTGTGTCTCAGTATTGTCTTTTTTAGACTCTATAAAACATTTCCATCTGGACCAGTTCGGGGGTCCAGTCCTGTTGTAGCTAATGTAGACGCTTTACATCTGCTATGTTTGGAGAATCTAGGGAGAAGATGGCTGGTGTGCTTTAAAAAGCCATGTTACATCTGTTGAACCGAAACTGCAGATGTATTCATGTTTTTTCTTCACCCCATTCTGATTATAGTTTATAACTTGTCTGTTTACATAGACTGGGGATCTGTTCAGATCTGTTCTGTGTGTGCATGCCCCCCCCCTGCATGGGACTGTTTTTCACTCATGTGTGAGGTGGTTTCACCTGCTGTGATCTCCAGGATGTGTAACATCAGGGGAGCGCCTCAATCTTTCCCATTAGTTTGTGTTTAAACAACTTATTCTCTGGATCATTTTGACCTTGGATATGTTCAGCATTCTTTAAATCTTAGTGACCAGTGACCATCAGGGAACTCCTCCCCTCAACTAATGTTGCTGCAGAATGGGGCAAACATGCACAGAACTACCAAAGGTTTACACCACTGCTAAAAACGCAAACCAAATTTACTCAGATTTATTCTTCCAATCATTAGTGGAATATTGGAGTCTATGTAAACTTTAACCCTAGTTTCAGAGGTGGACTGAATCACTTGAATTTAAACTGTCCGGCCAAAAAAAAAAGTTGCACATGCAATATTTGCCTGCACCACCTTTGGTTTGATTACAGACACATTCAGTCTTTTTTCCACACAATGCGAATACAGCGTCACAATAAGGTTCATAATATTTTTTCCACTCATAGTTGCATTCATTTTGGATTATTGATGATACAGAATCAGACCACTGCATCAAGCCTTCATCACATCCCAGATT
>JAPTYQ010000011.1:19833636-19845800 GCA_029814465.1 Ostorhinchus cyanosoma
GCAATGATGTCATAATATAAAACTATATTATGACATTTATCAATATTGCGTTGTAGCCCAGAAGAAGATGGAGATAGGTCTGGATTTGCAAGACTATATACGGTCTAATTTAGGGTCAGGGTTCTGCGAAATCAGTGAATGTTAGAAGGTTAAACTTTGTTGTTACCTTTTGATGAAGTTTCCAGTCTCTCACCAGCTGTTCAGTGAAGATCTCTACGGAATAAATGGATTCACGGCATCAGTACATTAGTCAGTGGATCTCTTTAAGTGTCCTCTCATCTCCTTACTCTGCTTTAATTTTTAATTCCTGAGTCTGTTGGCATAAGACTGTAGATAATCAATATTCAGACATCTAATCAGGAAACCAACTGTTACATCACTTTGACCCCCAGAACTGGAGGTTTATGATTTAATATCCACAAACTTTCTGGAGCCTTTTTGGTTTTGGTAAATGATCTACCATAAAATCAGACTTTAAGAAATAACTTCCAGTGTTTTATCCTGCTCTTAACATACAAAAGGAAATGCATCTCATTACTGAGGCACAATGCTCTTAACATGCTTTCAGAGACTTAATTAAACAGTAAAGCACTTTTGTGTTTGCATTATGAGTAATGAAAGCTGCAGTGGTGCACAGAACAAGTGATTTGTTGTGGAATTAATTTTCATTTTAGTCATTCAATTTGTTGAGAAAACAAATTCATTCTGGATATCATCTCTTTGTTCTCAAAATAGCCAAACTATTGATCAATACCCCCCCCCCCTCAATTTATATACTAATTTGTTTACATAATAAAAGTGATATGTTAGTGATGTAAATATTTAGTTGACAGATTAATGCAGTAGTATTTAAGTCGTACATTTTGCAGCTTCGGAAAATGACTGAATTTTGAGTTTTGGACTTTTGGGTGACTAAAGCATGTATTTTTGTGCAGTTTGCTTAAATCAAAATTTATGTGATTAAAGATTATTTTTCAAACGAATTCCAATTTCTTCTCAACAGACTTACCAATTCAGTGACTAATGCTTGTAGGTCTAATGTGCGTACATTTCCTTTTAAGTGAACAGCTCAGTGTGCGTCCTCTCCGTCATGTCGTGTCTGAGTAATATCACTTTCCATTAGTATTGATGCATGACTGGTTGTAAATGCCCACTAATGAGCGTTAGTGCCAGGATGTTGTGCAGCCAGAGACATACTAAAACACAGATGCATCACTCTGCAGAGCTTCCTGAAAATAACAAATGACAAACAGAACAGGCCATGACAGCCCGAAAAGGAAAACTGGTCTTTCACAAACTCTGTGCTGCCAAAGAGGAATTAAACGTCCAGGAAAGGATTTGTGTGTCTGCTTTGCGATACTCAAAACTTTTCACACCTAATCTAATGTTCCATTATTAGTGTGACTGACTGCATGACCTCCCATCGTATTAACTGGTTAATGTTTGCAGCTTGACTGAAATGTAATGCAGAGCTGTTTAGTAAATGTATGCGGTAAAAAGATCTATTTGTAGTGAAATTTAAAATGGAAACACTCATATGCAGTGTGTTGGAATTTAAAGGCTCAGTGGATTTATAACAACATGAAAAATAGGACCAAGGGTCCAGTAGGCCAGCAGCATATTTAAAGACATTAATTGACGTTCATTTGACCTTTCAAGGTCAGTCAAGGTCAAAGATCATCCAAATAAAAGCCCGTACGGGACTTCCTATCTATTGCCAATAGTAGTTATATCAGTACCTTCAACTGTTTTCAAGTTATAGGACTTTGAAATGCATCCCACTATAAACTAATGGAGATTTTTTAAAATATCCAAAATTACAAAAATTAATTCCAATCACAATATTTCCCAATTCGTTGAACAAACTTGGTAAACCTTACCCCTAAGATGTTCCACAACAAATATAAAGCCATTGTGATTTACGGTTTCGGAGAACAAGATTCTTAAAAAATTGTTTATGGATGGATGGATGGATGGATGGATGGATGGATGGATGGATGGATGGATGGATGGATGACAACTGAAGCCGATAGTCCCTCGGACCCTTTGGTCTGTTGGACTGAAAATGAACTCTACTATGACATCATATTTATGTCAAGAGCTGATCTGACAGAAAAGAGGAAGGCAAAAAAATAATTATTCTTCCAGTTCCTTTTTTTTTTGGTCAACTTTAATACAATGCTTCATCTATAAGCATCACGTAGATTATTATTGGTAATGGTAGTGAAAAAACTCCCATGATCCCACACTCCACAGTTACAGTTACATGCTGTAATATATGTTAAGTAAATGTACTTTTTCATCACTCAACAACAAAATACATGAAATTAACTGTTAAAATAAAGTGCATGTTTGGCAACTCTTAGAAGCTTAAACCTACAACTTTAGTTTTTGATCATTTTTTCCATTTAAATGTAAAATGTCAGTGATAACTGAATAAATGAAAGCATGGTGGATTATTTGGATCTGTGCTGTCAGCACCTGCAGCAGGAGTTGAACTCGTAACCTGATGTCCTGCTGTGCAGATAGACGGCGTCTTTGTGTGTGACTGTATTTCAGTAAAACAGATCCCAGCTCAGTCCTATCCAGCTGGTAGAACAGCAAAGTGAAAGTGTACACATGCAGAGACAAGGTCATGCGGTGACACCTGGAGGAGGGGCAGGGAGTGTGTGAACATGTAACAGGGATAAAACGGGAGGCACAAAGGCGTTTGTCTGAGGCCTTCTGGCGGTTTGACAATGTTGTTTGTTCATGAGGTGAAAAGGGAGGAAGGTGTGTGGAAATGATGGAAAGACTGGACCATTTTAACCATATAAGGTAAAAGAGGAAGTGCTCACCACTGCGCATGTGAGCAGCTGCAGCAAAAACTGACATGATTTAATGGTTAATCTGCAGGTTAATATTAAGACATAATCCTTTTTTTTTTATTATTTGAAGGTTTTCTTTTTATAGCACTGTATGAAAATCATCATGCACAGATCTTAAGGATACTACAGATATTTATTTTCCATCTGGAGATATCGTTTTAGGGCCAGATCAAGTAAAAGTGAACATTAGTGTGGAAAAATTAAAGTGTCACTTACCATTTCTCAAATAGGCTGTTTTTTTTTTTTTTTTTTAGCGCAAGAACACTATTTTATGTAACTTTACAAAATTTCAGTATCACTTGTAGAAAAAAGATATAAAGATATAATCAACTTAAAATGAAACCAAAAAAGGACTCAAATATGTAAATGCATGCGGTAACTTTAATAATACTATTTGTTCTTGCTTGTATGTAATATTATAAGTCTGTGAATCTGTAGGAACTAATTACTCAACAGTACAAGAATATAGAAAGGTTATGTACAATCCAATTATTAGTCAAATATGCTCTATTTGCTGTATATATCGCTTCAGGTGTAATATGTATGTTAAATAAAAGTTTATTAGCGTGTTTGTTGTGTTATTAGTTCCAGTAAAGTCTTTTATTTTGATACTGAACAAAGTGATAAACTTCTGTCCCTGTCACAGTTCCTACCTGTCCCAGTGTCACAACATATTTGTGTTCTTAAAAATGTATTAATTAGACATTTGTATCCAATGTTGATCACAAAAGTTTAACATTAGAGCTAAAGCCCTATCTTCCATTTAGTGTCTATTTCTTATGAGAACAGCTTTTTTGTATTCGTGTAAAGTGAAAAAAAAAAGTTCATTTAGAGTCCTGTGTCACGCAGCAGTAATTTAAGTTTTTTTTCCCCCAAAATCTTATTTCTGTAAATTGTAACGTGTCGTTTGAAAGTACTTACTGAGACCTATTCATACATTTGATTAAATATGGATATAAGTTACTCAGATTTCAACACAGAGCTTATTTAACAGGACACACATCACACCTTCATCTGGCTCTTAAAAGGGAAACCGTGATGTGTTTAAAGACACTGACATTTGTGTGTGTTTGCTGATATCCTGATTCGCTCTTATACATTAAAATGATTTGACCTTGAAGGCCTAAATATTAAGTTTGTTAGAGGATATTTAAAGGATTTTGCGCCTATATTTTTATTTATATAAACGTTATATCTCTTGTGTTTTTGTACATGTTTTATTGATCATGTAAGTAATATAACAGTCATTTTCTGTGCTCTATGTATGTAATATAATACTGCTCAGATAGTGAGTATTTGGCCAACTACATATCTCTTACACATTTCTTTCTGTGTTGGCGTAAATCAACATAAATTAAAGCTGAGACTTCACACATTCTTACAGTGTCCGTACTTTATTCAGTGCAAACGATCTCTACAGAAGAAAAAACTGATGATTTTTAGAGGCGATGCATTTCATCAGTTTGACAGGTTTTCTTGACATATTTGCAATGCCAAATTCAGTAGTCATGAATATACTTTACATTGTTGTCCATTGTTACAATAGTTTAACATGTAGTGGCATAAAAAAGGTTGGATTCATGATGACCATTTCATGGATGGAATTCTCCCCTCATTTCTTGCCTCGTATCACTTTTAACAGCCAGAAAATGTCCTTTTGGTAAGTTCAGTAATGGTAAATATTAATGCAAAAGCAGTCATTTTTGATGGTTTTTTTTTGAGGGGATGGGGGAGCCAAAATACTGTTCTGACAATATTTGGTCCCAGTTGTATCTATATCAGTGTAAACCTGCTAAAACATCACCTTTCCATTTGGCAAATGTTACTTTTCCACAGGTGAATGCTATGTCTGCGCCTCAAATGAGCCATACCGCAAAGTCGATTACACCAAGATCTCTGTCCCGAGCTGGAAGCCTGGAGCCAGCAGCGGGACCGGCACACCTGGGTCGGCTCGGACCTCCACGGTCTCCACGGGGGCGTCGACGAGCACCGGCAGCGTCTCCAGGGACCGCCCTGAAGGCCGGGAGGGCAGGGAGGGCAGAGAGAGCAAAGACTTCATCAAGCCAAAGCTGGTGACGGTGATCCGCAGTGGAGTGAAGCCCCGTAAGGCCGTGAGGATCCTCCTGAACAAGAAGACGGCTCACTCCTTCGATCAAGTGCTGGCCGACATCACTGAGGCCATCAAGCTGGACTCTGGAGCTGTGAAGAGGCTGTACACACTGGATGGGAAACAGGTCAGATACTCTTTGTCTTTTTTATTCATGTTCCAATAAAAAACAAGAACTCTCTGTATCTACTTGACTGGAAGTTGATGTCTGTGCACTTTCATATTAAATGGAACATATTTTCTGATACTTTGCAGTATCTAGTATACATAATTAGGGATGCACGATACTGTTTTTTTCCAACCAATACGACAACTGATAACTTCCTGCTTTTTGTAACCGATATGAAAACAAACAACAAGAGTTCCCATTCTTCAAATTCTTTTATTATTATTTCCAGTCAGTGGTAAAACTCTGTTAATAATCAAATAAAGGCTTCTACAGAACCAAAAGCCTATGGCTGCTTGAAATGGACAGTAGACCAAGGTTTTTCAGTTACTTACTATTTATGTTCACATGCATTTGGTGATGATCGACCTCTGTTTTCGTACATTAACAGGATTTCCACGCATCCTGGAATACCTGGAAAATGATTGGAAATGAGAATAAAGTCAAATTTTGCAGAAACGGTGAAGTTATCATTATAGTAACTGAGATGAAACAAAGGAAATTGTTTTTCAGTGATTTATTGAAATATACAAATATTTTTAGAGGAGGTGCAGGAGAAAAAGTAAGACAGAAGAAAAAGTTGAGTTGGGAATTCCCAGTCGAACATTGTAATTAGTAATAAATAGTTTATCATGTTAATGAAGTGCTACACTGTAATCTGTGGGTGTGTTTGCATTATTTCATGATACATTTGTCATAATTATTTTTCATAGATAAATTATAGCCATAGACTGCACATCAAATGTCTGATTATTAAACACAGAAGCAATCTGCCAGTTACAACTGTTGAAAAGAACACTTCCAAAGAATGAGGGGGAATAGATTAGTGTATGATGTGATAACTTGTCTCTGTAGTGGCTGAAAATTTCCTGGAAAAGTCCTGGAAAATAATTTCAGGGAAAGGGAGGGAATCCTGATTAGCTTATGGTGTTTATTCTCAAAGTGTTCCTATGGAGAGGAAAAGGCTTAATGTGGACATTGACAACCTCCATAAAATTGGGGTTGTGGTTGTGATTTTTGCAGAAGTGAAAGTGGGCATGACTTGAGATTTCCACACGAATTTTGGTGATGATTGGTCACTATTCTCTGGCATTACATTATGCTACGTTAAGCTTTTTTTTACATTAAACATTTTAAAATGTTTTTCAGTATCGGACTGATGATCATCGGTGCTGATAGTTATTGTGTATCCCTAAACATAATCTAATGTGTCATCAATGGTCTGAAAACAGACTTTTAGAAAAACAAGAACATTTTTGCTCACAATTAAATTTTGGAAGTAAATATTTGGGAGGAGGAGTAAATCTACTTATTTTTCAAAGTGGAATATTTGTATGTGTTATAACATGTCTGTCAGGGACCTCAACTCTAAACTGAAGCCGATGTGGAAGGATGTTAAGTTGTAATACCATTTGGGAACCTTTAATAAATGATTTGGTCCATTTTTAAGTTTTAATCTATAAAAAATTACTCTCTTTTACTCTTTATTTTTTATTCACTTCTTATATACCTTTTGATGTCTGCTGTGTCGGGGGTTGATTGTATTGATTGTATGACAGCTTGCTTGTCAGTGGAGTCTTTCTAAGTCTGAGACTTTCCGTTTTTCTTATTATTTAATAAGACACATTTTTCCTGACAGTGTTGTTGGGGTAAACATGTTCTACTTTCAAGACCGTAAAGTGACTTTTTATGCGAGGCTTGGTGAGCCTCACTGTTTCTGTGAGTTGGTAAGCTAGTGTTTAGCATTAGCCCAGCTTCAGCCTCAGCTCCATCGCACCACCTCTGTTGTCCAAATATGGCCACTTCTGACCCCAAAACACCAACGTGTTGAAGGCTATATAGCAAAAGTATTGACCTCAAAACAGTAGTTAAGAAACCATTGTAGAATGTCCAGTTTTCTTCCCACTAATTATATATAATCATTGCTAAATACTTGGTCCTAAGGTAGTGCAGTGTATGAAAAGTCTTACTATAAAGTGTAATCACATGACAGCCAGGCTTGTAAGATCACAGTGGAAACAATGACCCAGTAGCTCATCTCAGATGTTTATGCAAAAGCTCTTAAACCATTTACTAGATTTGTAATCGATCTCATCAAGTGCATGTGTTAGTTACTACCAAGCATCAGCTACTCGTTAACTCATTTTGACTTTCTTCGTTGTATTGTAACAAATAGCATTTTTAGATTCTTAAACGTGTCTCCCGTCTCCCATAGAATATTACTGAGATGTGTAGTGATATTTTTAATACATATTAACAGTAGGTAGCTGTACTGGGCTTCTTATACTACTAATACCACCTGCTAAATAAAGGAAGAAAACCTTAAATGTGGATGCAAATCCCACTAGTCTTGTCCAGCCAAATTCATCCAGTGAAGTATACATGAGGTTATTGGATCAGATTCTCAGACTTGTCACGTGCTACATTTAGGGAGTATTTGGACCTGGAAAGTCCTTTGGTCCACTTATTTGGTTTGGATTAAATGTGGACTTTATTTGATCCATTTGGAAACGGTCTGACACCACCTCTTCTTTGTGGTCTCAGTCCACTTCTTTGGGTCCAATTGGAGTTTGCATGTTTGTATTCACACCTAAAAAAAAAAAAAAAAGGACTGACTTTCCGGTGAAACGAACTCTGGTCCATTTTAAATGCACCAAACGATGTAGCTCTTGAACACACCTTTAATCAGAATCAGAATATTGGATGCAGACTATGGCCATTCTGAATGCTGCTGGGTTACACTGTACAGCAGCACAGAGCAGCTGCTTCTTTATGTACAAAACCCCTCTGCACTCATTTACGTGGAATGCCTTCTCCATCTACAGCGAATAATAATCATAATAATAATAAAGACCCACTGAGCTGTAACTACAAGTACACAAAGTAGTTTCTGATGGATGGCTGTATTTTCTATAAGATTTGATTGAGTTGAGTGGTAATTTTGCACAGATTTACCATATTTTCATGGATCAGAGGCTTTGGCTGGACTGTTAACCATGGCAGAATAGTCCAGATTCTGCATTGAACCTCTGAACAGACTGATTCCCTATATTTTTTTCCCAATATGATGGTTGGTTAAAATGTAAATACTGGAGAAAGAAGGAGGTTTGGATTGGATTTATCAAGGATTTCCAGTCTATGTAATAACCAAATTGTATAGATGCCTACAGAATATGAGATGAGTTACTCCAAAGCATTGATGGTTGTGTTGCCAAGGTAAGTGACATATTCGAGATTCCACTTCTGCTTCCATTCATGACAGAAACCCATTTTGATTAGTTCTGTTGGTTGAACATACAAACAATAAAACGTTGTCTTCCTTTGCTGACATTCGAAGTGGAGATTTACTCTGGGCTAAAGAAAAGATGGAAGTGAACCTTTACATCTATTAGCCTGAATGCTCTGGCTGTGCAGAGCTACATGTCAATGACAACACAAACAGGAAAAGTGGATCATTCGCTCTTCATTGACATTATATGAAGTCAATTATGTGAAAGAAGGTTGTCTTTAGGTCTTTATTGTAGGATTTTATTACCCCGCCCTCCAAGAGGGAGGCAAGGGGTATGGATTTTGGTTTGGTTTGTTTGTTTACACTTTAGCAGCAAAACTATTGGTTGAATTCATATCAAATTGGGTTTATAGATTGCTGTTGACCCAGAATAAATGTCTTTACATTTTGGGAGAAGTAGGTCAAGTTCAAATTTTTAGTGAATTTTTAAAATTGTTTTGTTTTTTTCATTTACTTGTAATGGCTGAAATGAGTCTATACTCTCTGTCTATGCTGACATTTACACACGTGTAGACATGATGACATCAGCTGGATCGATGCCAAAATAAGCTACAATACGTGTGTTGTGCCTGACACCACCTGTTTTCAGTGTGTTTATGGTTCAGGTTTGGTATTTCTAAAACCTGGTGTCTGTATTTCTAAAACCTGGTGTCTGTATTTGTAAAACCTGGTGTCTGTATTTCTAAAACCTGGTGTCTGTATTTCTAAAACCTGGTGTCTGTATTTCTAAAACCTGGTGTCTGTATTTCTAAAACCTGGTGCCCGTTTAAAGTCACATGACTGCAACGCTCGGCTGAAGTCGGCTTTTTCTACGTTGTGTTGAACAGACTGTAAACGCTCTCTGATCCCGACAGAAACTCCTTTTGTGTGCCCATGTTTAATTTAAGATGGTGGATTAAAACTTGACATGTTCACTGACAGAACTATTTTTACACACAAAGCAAACACACATACATTCTCTTGGAAGCTGGAGATAAGAGGGTAGGCTATGACACAAAGACATGGCAGAGCTGAAGGAAAGCAGAGACGTGTGGAGTGACTGACGCAGGGATGTGAGGACGAAAGCAGCTCAGCTTCATACACATATGTACAGATTACCACTCAGCACAAAACTGGATTAAATGAGATGTTGAGGAAACATGAAACCTATACAAAATCCTTCAAAATGCTCAGCTTTTCTTTTCTTTTAAACATTTGTGGGATGTTAAATTTGATATCGTACACATTTTTGAGCTTTTATCAAAAGCTGGCTCAACAACTTTACTAGTTCACTGTACTTTTTGCCCTCGCTGCAGGGTATTGTCATCAGTTCGTCGTCCGCCTGTTCATCTGTATGTGCAAAAGTTTTCATGGACTGAAGGCAGAGGGTTTTCAAGTGCACGTTATGTTTCAAATACTACACGAGCTGGTGAATGTGAAAATCTGAAGCTAGCGTTTGACCCCTGAACCAACCCACTAGTCAGGATCATGTAACATAGTCTAACACCTTTTTCTAACATTTGCTCCTGCAGCTCTTCTTACACAGCAGTATTTCAGTGCTGTTTCTCATTTAATGTAGCATTTATATTTGGTTCATTCACTGCAGTCACCTCAGTGTTCCATATGTACAGCAATTATTCACTAAATCTGTTTCCATTGCACTTACTGACATTTAACTGTTATCACTATATGCCAGGTTCTCCTCTCCAAAGAATAAACTTTTTATGCAGTGTGTGTGTGTGCGTGTGTGTGTGCGTGTGTGTGCGCGTGCGTGCGTGCGTGCGCGCACGTTTAATTTTCTGTGTAATTTGTTTTGCATATTTAAACATCTTCTGTAAGATGTGGATTTTAGGCAGGCCACCCCAGTCCTGCTTCACCTTTGTGGACTGAATACCCACAGGATCTCTGCAGGGAACATAGAAATTCAAGGCAGCATTTAATTGGATGTAAATGTATGAAATAACCCCAAATACAAGATTCGTTCCAAAACACCACAGTGTCATAGATGGGTCAGATACTGGTGACATGTAACAGACAATCACACTTTAACACTCATGGGGGCTTTAACTGGAATAATATTTGACTAAAGCAGGTTTTCCACTGACACTATCAGCTAAACTCACCTGGGCTTGAATTGATTTTGGCACTAGTGCATTATATTTCCACTACCGTTAAAGTACTTACTTGTGTTTTCTTCTGTGTGACTGCACTTACCAGCGATGAAACTTAAAATATAAGCTGAATTTTTTTGAAACAAAACGGTTTTTGTTTCATACATTTGTTAGGTTATAGTTAAGACTTGAATCTGTCGACAAATTATCAAGACTTGAAAATGTGCTCTGTCATTTTCAGACTCACTCCAAAAAATCCAAATCTTACCAAGTGTTTTTTTCTCATTTCTAGTCAAAGTATCTCATCACACTTAACATAAGACATAATCACCTAAAGCAGGGTCTCAAACATGTGGGGGGCCAAAACCGGCCCACCAAAGGGTCCAATCCGGCCCCTAAGATGAATTTGTGAAATGCAAAAATAACACTGAAGATATTAACAATCAAGGGTGTCAAACTCATTTTAGTTCAGGTTCCACATTCAGACCAATATGATCTCCAGTAAAATAACAGCATAATAACCTATAGATCATGAAAAAAAATAAATAAAAATTCTTGTTAGTTCTTTGAGGTTCAACTGGACTAGTTTAGCTTCAAAAGAGCAAAACTAATCCAGATGAACCCAGAAGAACTACTCAGAAGAATAATGACCTGAGCAAATGACAAACTGAATGAGAAATAGATCGTATTTTAGTTCCAAACTCCAAATTTTGAACAATAATATACGTCTTACCAATTGTGTGTAATGCACATGTACAAATGATACGTTGAGGCAGAATATTGTTAAAATTGCACATATTTTTCCTAAAAAAATCTTTTTTTTTCAGGTTATTCATGTGTTTTTTGTGAGAGGATAGTTTGTAAATGTAGATATTTTGATAATGTTTTTTATTGCACTAAAACAAGGAGAAAAACTGGTCATTATTTATAGATTGTTATTATTTCACTGGTCCGGCCCGCTTGATATCAAATTAGGCTGAATGTGTCCCCTGGAAGAAAATGAGTTTGTCACCCCTGACCTAAAGAGGAACTTTTCACTGAGATACAAGAACTTATTTTTAGTCAATAGATCTGGAAAGTCTTATTTTAAAAAATCTGACCAAGATAATTTTCACTTGTTCCATTGGCAGATTTATTTTTTTTTGCTTGAATTAAGCAAAAAAATCAACCAATGGAACAATTGAAAATGATCTCGCACGTGCTCCTTGATAGATTGGCATCGGTGTCTCACATCAAATGAGACTCACCACGGCCTGAACACTTCTGGATTAATCCATCTGTGATCTGCATGGTTTTCATGTTTAAAGTCTCTTCCTCACTTTAAACCTTGTTGGAGTCGATACTGAAAATAGTGTCTAACGGTACCTACCTGGCGCCTGCTCTTGTATAGTTGAAATACCCAGAAACCCATGAAAGGTCGAGGTGAGTCGAGCTGATATCGTTAGTGGAAACGGGGGATGACTGAAGCTTTTATTTTGAAGGCAGTGCATTATCTTGAAGGCTTTTATTCTCTCGGCTCACACTTGCCGCTGCAGACTCCTATCCCGATCCAGACCCATTCAGACTGAACAGCGTGTGTGTGTGTGTGTGTGTGTGTGTGTGTGTGTGTGTGTGTGTGTGTGTGTGTGTGTGTGTGTGTGTGTGT
>JAPTYQ010000011.1:19858333-19871113 GCA_029814465.1 Ostorhinchus cyanosoma
TCCGGGGTCCGTGTCACATGCAGATTTTGTATGCGCACATCAAATGAAAATGGGTTCTTTCTGAAAAATAGTTTCTGTTTTGTCTCAGTAAATATTTATTTTCCAAATGGACGTAGAGTGCTTCCAAACCTGCTTCAGAACATTAGTCTACATCTGGGTTGAATCTTTAGCCTCAGTTTCATAGAAGGACACATACACATATTATTTGCATATAGTTGCACATGATGTTGATATTGATGATATGGAGGATTACTGTGAATGGTATGGAATGTGTCTATTTTAATAGTCCTGAGTATTAATGTCTGTTCCTGCTGATTAATATCTCTGTCTCAGTGAGAATAACGTGCAGGAGGAGCTGTTTGATCAGATCCTCAGAGGGAAACTGGAGTTTCCATCCCCAGACTGGGACACAATCAGTCTACCTGCCAAGGTAAGACTCACTGAGGTCCAAGTACAGAAGCAGCAGCACTGACACAAACCGTCCGATCAAAGGCACAGAGTGACTGAGCGGCTGTGACTGGAAGAGCAGGTCGTCCAATGACCGAAGGGCCTGCACTTCGAATCCTGGCTCTGACTGTCCACAGGTCAAAGTGTCCTTGGGCAAGACACTGAACCCTAAATTGCTCCCAGTAGGTCCTGGCAGTGCCCTGCACGGCAGCAGCTGCACATCGGTGTATGAATGTGTGTGTGAATGGGTTTGTAAAGTGCTTTGGGCACCATGAACTGCTACAGTATATAAGTGCAGTCCATTTAACACATCTGCTGCTGCTTAGTATTTGGTTTTCATAAACAGTCACACTGGTTTTGACCTTTCTGAGTCCCATATGGCAAGAAGACTGCATTCAGACCGCAGGCAAATGTGGCCCAAATCCGATTTTTTGGCCCATCTGTGACCTGTATCTGATCTGTTAACCACAGTGTGAACAGCACAAATTGGTATATTACGCAAAACTGAAATGGAAAGACCTTTTTTCGCAACTACAGTCAGGTGAATTAAAAAAAACGGATGTTGACGGACGTTAAAACAAGCGAGGAAGAAGAGTTTTAAAAGAAACATGGTGCCACAGCATTTTTAAATTTAGATAGCATAGAGGGGTAATATATACAAATAATGAATATATCTGTAAAACAACATGATATTTATGTTCGTCACCAAGTTTATGGAATGACTTCACATTTCATCTCGCAATAATGAATTAACAAATCATCGCATTTGTGATTTAATGGAAAAAAGGACATTACACACTTGTGTTTTTTCGGCATTTAGTAAATATCGGTAAAGTTTTGCGCATATATCCAATGGAAAAATGACTTGTGTGTGCTGTGTTCCTCAGATGCTCATCAGCCAGATGCTGCAGGTCAACGTTGACGCCCGTTTCACTGCAGAGGAGGTCCTGTCTCACCCATGGGTGACGGTGAGCAGCACTGATGTTACCAGAGTACAGTTGTTTTCCCTAATTTCCCTCCAGTCCTTCTCTTGTAAACCTCTTGTCTCTATACATTTATGCTCATCAAAAGTCAGGATTCTTGCAAATTAAATCCAGATATTCATGTCATGTCCTCATGTGTTGGAACAGGATGAAGCTCCTCCCGACTCCAACACTGTGAGCAGCACTGATGAACAGATGGGTGGGGATGCACTGGAGCCGGAGCAGGACTCTCCTGTACTGGAAACCAAACAAATCCCATCCCCTCTGGTCTGAAAACCTTGTCTGGAAGAAGCTCTGTTGCATCATTCCATCTTCCCTCCGGTCTAGAAAACACTTTTATCTACTTTAAACCAAACAAGCTCATGAAATGTGATGTGCAGCTCATTCCTGACTCAGTTCATCTACTCCAGAGGGAACAGACTCATCTCTGGTCTAAATGCACCTGTTTCTTTTACTAAACTTATCTCTCGACCAGAAGGCATCGTCTCCTTCAAAACCGAATGAGTTTTTTAATGCTGTGATCTAGAATGTGTCCTCTTTCTTTGTACAAGATGTTCAGTTGAAGGACGGTATTTTAAAGTCAACATATTGCTGTACTTCTACAGTGTAAGCCCTGTCAGTTGTAGTTCCTCCACCTCTGCATTGAAAGACTCTACTGGAAACAAAACTCCCCTCAAAACAGTTGCATCAACCAGAAACCAAACATGTTTTATCTCCTGGAGACCAAAACAGTTCCTCCTCTAAAATAATTTGTACTTTTGGAGCTGTACATGGATTTCCTGTTGTGCTTGGTTGACTGATGGTGATGCTGATGTTTTCAGCTTGTTTTTCCATTTTATTACTTAAAAAACCACCCTCGTCGGGTTGAGCGGCATTCAATCTATGGAAACGTTCTGTCTCTGCTGCTGTGCACATGACCTCTATTGAACTTTGGCAAATCCTGGTTCAATTCTAAGGGAACCACTTCACTGCTGCTTGAAGGAGACGTACCATATCTACACACCACAAGGGTGCTACTGGACACATTCTGGTTCCTCATCTTCTATCTCTCCTATTTCCTGAAACTGGTCCTTCTCTCTGCTATTGAACCCACTTGAACTCACAGGCTCTGAAAAAGGCCTCTGACTTGTAACTTTGGGATCCAAATGACTGGTTTACTACTGGATATTTTTTTTCCTGCCGACTGGCGGCCAGGATGTCTTCCATTTATTCTGGGAAACAGCCCATTCCTCCTGCCTTTACCCACCAGTGCTCTTTCTGCCGGTCTGAAGGACATTTCCCATCTACAACATGGCACCCGCTGTTTGAAGGAGATATGGGAGTATTGTGCCTGCTGACGCTGCTGATGAATCCTCCTCATGTTCCAAATCTTTCTTCCTCAGCACCTCTCCACACACCTGGCTCATTGTTTTCAGATTTTGCCAGTTTTTGCACCTGGGTTTTCCAAAAAGAAGCGAATTACCATAAAGTAATTGCCAAAAGACCCAAAAGAGAATTTTGATGTTCCAGAGAGGTCCCAGACTTAGAAAAACACATAACATCTTAATTTTTGTTGACTCTTCGATAGTCAGAACAGTGTTTAATTAATGCACTTTGCTAGCGAATCCACATTAGGGACAAACCTGCAAGTTGGGAACAATGTCACATGCAGCTAAAGTGCCACATCAGTTAGTTTGCTAGCAGCACATCTGCAGCTACAAAGATAATGGGCATTTCTCAATACGCGTTCTTGTCTGTTCTTCTATTCTTGCAGCTTCGTGAAAAGTCATCAGTCGCGGCCTGAGTACTGTTAAAAGTTTGCATAAACCAAGATTGGATTGGAATTCCCAGATGTTCTTGTCTGCTAGCTTAAACCAAGGATGCTGTAGTTGGTGACTGGCCAATATCCCGAAATCCATTGTGTGCTACACTCCACGGCAATAGTGGCTTCTGTGATGACTTCATTCAGAAATACTTTTATTGAGTAGATGACCATCACCAGATGAGGTGATACAATGTCAGAACACATACAGGAGACAGAAAAGCATGAAAATAGATCTTTATTAGGCTGATATGGGATTCAATGAAAGTTGTTGATCTAGTTTTGAAGAATGTACAAAATGTATTTAAAAAAAATAGAAATGACATGTAAATAGTAGCACTAATGTATTGAAATCAAAACGAGTGACATATTGTGTTGGATATATACTTTAGGGAGGGAGGAAAGTTCACAAGTACGCAACTGTTCCAATAACAGAGACACTTTGGTTTTTAGGAAGGCCGTTCTCTGGGACTGTTCTTACCAGGACCGTACTCGCTGAGTTCAGACTTGTGAACTTCAAATTGAGAAACGCCTAATGTCACTGGCTGTAGCTAACATTTACAAGCAATCTCAACTAAGTTAGCTTGCACCTGTGGCCAATATTGGCAAGTGATGCTGGCTAGCAACACACAGCTAAAAACATAATGTCATTAAATGAGGCTAACACTGACTGAAGTGAGCTAATTATCCACATACTTATAGCAAAAATTATGTTGCTACTGCGGCTAACACCAACAAATAACTAGCAACAGTTAAAAAGATAACCTTTGCAGCTGTAGCTAACATTATAAAATAACGCTAACTAGCTCACAAAACACTTCCAGCCTAAAATTGGACATCAGAAATTGTGGCTAGTACTGACAAATAATGTTAGCGAGTACGCAATACACACACAGCTAGAAAGAAAACGTTAGCACTAGTCGCTAACACTGACAGGTAATGCCAAGTAGCTAAAACCACACTTACGGCTAAACAGATAATGTCAACTGTGGTTAACGTGAACAGGTGATGTTAGCTAGCTAGACTCACAGACAAAATAAAACAAATGATTCAAATACTAATGTACACAGACACACAAGTCATGTGCTTCAGTTACGAGGATACTTTGCGTTGATCGATTTGTACACTTTTAAGTTTTCATGACTTATCACAGACATCTGTGCATTTCAGAGGGCTTTGGTGTAGCAGCTATTAACACTTTGCCATTTAATTAGGAAAAAGAATGTAATTGAATAAAAACAAGCCTCCAACCTATTCAAGTTTGGAAAAAAGCAGCTCTAAAGAAATGAAGTTCCAAAATATTTCAAGCTTTTTGTAGCATAAAGACCAGAAGCAAGAAACAAATAAGCAAATCAGTTGGAATTAATAAATGTAGTGAAAAAAGTCTATTCCATGAACTGTGTTGAAATGTAAGTAAATTATTGGTTCAGTATATTAAAGGCAATCGAACATTAATGAATACTGAACGCTTTGAGTTACTCCGAGTGTGAATAGTGTTATACAAATGAACTTGCCTTGCCTTACAAATGACACATACTTGTTCAAACTGAGCATTTTGAAAATAAAGTCATTAGTTTTATCTGGATTTTAGTTCATCTAAAAGAATATGAATGATTCATTCCATTTGTGAAGATCAAAGATGAAAATTTATGTTGAGAAAAATAGTAAATGACTGAAACATAAATTATAGAACAAAAAGCTGGAGTTCCACCTTCAGTGTTACATTTGAACTCATGTTAGTTTTTGCACTGTAAAATCTCAAAAAAATGAGCCTCGTGTCTCTTTCTGCTTCACCAGAGGACAGGAAATGCCAGCCTGTTCCCCAGGCTTCGTACTGTATCTCAAATGAACTGATTTTCAAACCTCGTCCTTGTTTTTGAGACGAGGTGAACAGGTTTTTGAGGTTTCTACCTGCAGTCTGACTGAGCTTAAAGGACTGGTTCACAGCTGAAAATCTGTCTTATAACAACAGTACTGACCAAATTTAAGCAAAACTTTTAATTACACTGAGCAAAGAGTGCAGATGTTGTCCATCACTTATATATATATATATATATATATATATAAACTAGTCATGAAGGATCCAGTATGTATGCATGATTGTTTGCATACATAAATTAATCCAATTGTTTTCATTATTTCAAAGTAGAGTTGCTAATAGTCTCTTTAGGTGGTTAAAGAAAATGAATATTATACTAGAGTTCCTCTATATATGTAGACGTGCATTGTATAAACTAAAGGTGTCAAACTCATTTTAGTTCAGGGTCCACGTACAGTCTGGTATGATCTCAACTGGGTCAGACCACTAACATAACAGTGAAAGAAGTACATTTCTATTATGAAAGTACAGTGTTGTGCAGACTTAAACTACATGTAGTTGAATGACGTAGTTAAACTACATTTTGCTGTAACTTGCTGGTAGTGAAACTACATTCATATTTTGTGCCGCGTCAAGTAAGTTCAGGTATTTTTAGTCTATTTTTTGGTAGTTTACTCAATTTGTAAACTACAATTTTGGGCAGCAACATAAAATTATGTTGTTTTTTTTTTAGATTTATGGTTTTGCATTTCACCAATGAATGCAAGATGGTTCCTTTTTCTTTCATCTCGACTTGCTTTGGAAGCCTGATCATGTCATGACTTCACAGCCAGCTCTGATTGGTTTGTCCTGGCAGCGTTCGAATGCTTGCAGATGTGTGATCATGTGGTCGTCACCACCGTGGACAGCCCTCCCACCAGCGCCACCCCTGATAGTGACGGCCGCCCCACCCATGGCCATATTTGGTTTCAGAAGCACCACATGTATATTCTCAGTTCACTGTTGAAAATAAAAAGTAGTTCCTAAAACTACTTTTTCTAGCCATAGTTTTATTTCCTCAGGGGTAGAAATGTACTTTGAACTACTGCCATGATGAACTACTTAGAAGTTTTACAAGCTACGTTTGTAAAGAAGCTCCTCCTACACTGTGGAAATGTTTCCATCTGCAAAGTTTCTTTTCAGAAAAAAATTTGAATAACCTGAACAACCACAAACAAACTGACATTTTAACATTATTATACCTCAGTTTATTATTTACACGTTCATTACAACGTACGGATCACAGAGGAACTCTGAAAGCACAAATCATTTAGTAAGTATTATATGTTTAAAACTGCACTTAGTTCTCTTAAGCCATTTCATGCTCATATTTGTTCAGATTTTTCACGTTTTGTGAAAGGACAGTTTGTAAATGTAACCATTTTCATTTAATTTAACTTTTTTACGCTAAAACAAAAACATTTGGAGTTGCCATTATTTATTTGTTTCTATGGTTAATGTTTTAGTGGTCTGACTTACTTGAGATCAAACCTGAGGAACCTGAGCTAAACTGGTTTTGACAACCTTGACTGATAATATCTTCAGTATAATTTTTGAATTTCTAAAACTCACCTGGTGGGCTGGATTGGCCAGTTTTGGCTCCCAGCTGTGTGGTTGACGCCCCAGTTGTAATCGTTTCACCAGTGGCATACGTTCCACTGTGTGAACACTGCCTCCCTCTTTGATTGCTGCAAACACCTTTTTGAATAGAAAATAGGTGTGTTTCTCCGCAACTTTTCTTTGGAGAATGCATGTTTATCAGAGTAAGATACAGATCTTGAATGAGCTGAAAACATGTCCAAAGAATCCTTCTAAATCTGGAATAACAGACATTCCGCATGTACAGTATCTTAGGGCCTGATTTACTAAAGGTTTGCATTTGAAAAACCTGCACAAACTTGACCGTGCGCTCAAAAACATGTTGAAGCTTATTTACCAACAGGACGCACCAAGGGCGAAAAATAGCTCGCACAACTCATTTAACATGTTTGCTGTGATGAATATGCAATATGGGCGTTTCTGCCAGAACACGCAAAATTATTGGGAGGAGTAGATGCAGACATTTATTTGCACAAGCAGTGTGATTTATCAAACCTGAAACTGATTGCGGTGGCTGATTTTGCATCTATATTTAACACGTCTGAAAGGCCGGCTTTAACTGACACAGCTTTGCGCAAAACTGGCTGCACTTGTGGCGAAGAGGCGGGGCTTAGGCAAAACCAAAGACAATGCAGAGATTGAATCTGTTCTGTTCATGTCAACAGTTTTGGAATGACAAAAGAAAAATAGAGATGTATGTCCTACCCACAATGCCATTGTAGAACTTCTAGATGAACTAGGGTGTATCCCAGAGCAGTTTTTACAGTGCACTGTCTCCATGACAACAACCAATGGCGTACGCAAAATCCTCATTTCAATAGGGCGGTCTCCAGGACTGCACACCTGTTGTCATGTGCACAGGTAATCACCCATGACATGCAAATCAATAGTACGCACATTTTTGTGAGCAAGAAAATTTGTGATCTTAGTAAATCAGGCCCTTAGTTGGAAAAAGCTCGTTGAAAAAAAGCCTTGACAGAATATGCAGTTTCCATGACACATTCACCACTTTATCACATTTGGACTAATGATGGGAAAGTACTCGCTCGCAAACGTACTGACTGTTGCTTTAGGACAGGTTTGAGGAACTGTGAAGGAGTCCTGTCTACCCTGCCTCTGCCCTCACCTACAGTTTACTGTGGATAAAATGGGATGTAAATACTGTAAATACTACTGTCTGTTGGTGTCTGTGTGAGTAAGTTGTGAAGTAGGGAAACAGTAGCAATTAAAAAAACATACTACAGTGAAAAGAAATAATCACATCATAGACATAATGTGTCCACAGCCCCCCCCAAAAAAACCTTGTTTTCTCTGACAGAGGAGACGTTTGACATTCTGAAATCCAGCTGTAAAAGGTACAAGGTTTCTAATGGGTGTTGACGAACAGCAATGAAGGAGATGACAAAGGTGACGCCCTGTCTCTCCTTATATGGTCATGTGTGTCTATAGGATGTGACATAGTGGGTCATCCACCAATTGTATCACTCCATCCATGCATCTGTCATGTCGTCTGTTGATGTTACAGGTTACTACAAGTGAAGGAGAGTTTCGTGTGTGTGTGTGTGTGTGTGTAAATAGGTGTGTGTGTATTTCAGATAAAGGGGAAAGGGGGTCACTTTTGTAAAACTTGAAAGTTGTCGGTCGTTAACTGGAGGAAACTTTGACCTGATGCAGTGTTATGACCTTTGAACTTATCCTACTTTTCCATGGCCTTGACCTTTGGCCGCTGCCACTGATTAACAGTTTGATGTCAGATTTTTACTTTTTATTTTTTTTGCCTTAATTTAAGAGACAACAGAAAGCTAGTCCACCCGTGTCGTGGTAAATATTTGTTTGAGGTGTGTTTACATTGTGACAAAGAATTTAAAAAGGAAAATCAGTGTTAAATCTGTTGATGAATTATATTTACAGAGAACACTTAGGTTTTTTTTCCTAATATCGAGCTCATTGCAAGACAGGAAACTAAGTACCATGCATGTTTTACATCGTATGTATCATAGGCGTCAACTCTAGACATTGAGACCTTTCAGTCACTTCAGTTTCATTTAAACGCTGGTTTGAAATATAGTCATATCCTGGGGAATAGGTAAACATAAGGTACTCACTCATCCAGAATGTCACCCGTTATTAGACAGTAACTTGTAAGGGACCCTTGGGTCTGGTGGGTCGGCAGTAAAAAGTGCTTGGCAGATTGACCAAATGGGCAGTGAGCTGCCTAATGAAGCAGGGATGGTCTTCTGTTTGCCTGACGATCAGTATCTGTTCATCTTTTATCAGGAAATGACAAATACTGTAACCATAACTTATTTTAGAGAAATTGTAAGTATTAAATGGAGGTGGAGGGTGTTGTATTCTGAAGCTCTGTTCTGCACACAAATGACTGAAAGTTGTATTTTTAATCAGGCTGGAGACCTTCTTATGCATGTGTCTATGTTCCTTACAGCAAACCCAGAGTGTTCCTTCTGGTGTGCGTTAACGCCACCTTTTTATTTAAAGTTTAATTAAAGGCTCAGTATGTAAGACTGATGGGGATTTAGGAGGATCAAATTGCACAACTATCATATTCAGACTTAATGTCGGGTGCATACAGGTGACCACAGAACTGACCCAGAGCAGGAGGTGGTCCCTTACCCTTACCCTAACCCTTCAATAGCAGCTCACTGCTCCACATGCTAATTGCTAATGCTAGGTGCTGTTTGTATTACAATGGGTAAAAAGCAGAGACCAAATGTCCCTGTGAGGATAGTAAAGTGAGTTAACCTTCAGCCTATAACTGTAACAGTCCTTTCTCCAACAGCTCTGAATGAAAAGCCTACAATAGACAGAAAAAACATGGACTGTTTTGTTTTTTGCTGCCAGCATACACCAGGATAATTATTTAGTGACAATCTACAACATCGCCATTAGATGTCACTAAAAACTGTACAAGATGCATTTTTTTGTTTTGCTTATAAATGAGTCTTAAAATTGACTCGGTGTGTTAAAGATGCCGCTGTCAGAAAAGTGAAAACGCGTTCAAATAATCTATATGTTAACTCTAGTCCTCTGTGTTTCTGTGTTGCTGCTAATCTCAGCAGCCAAACTCATGTAATCAGTGGCTCGGCCTTTGACCTTCTATGCCTGCTATAAACCCAGTAGTCTTAATTCTGTTCTTTGCTTTATACCAAACCTGAAGGAGCAGAGTGCAGCCTCACCCGGGTCCAAACTAGATCCTGGGATTTCTTCAGTTTATGTTACTTTTAAAAGCTTGAGATCTCTTTATTTATTTATTTTTCATTGTCTAATGTACAGTTTAGTTCCATCCATGATGTCAGTGAGTCATGTTTTCTTTCATGATGTGTTTAATGGCACTAAGTGCAACTGTGTATTTAAAGTGTAATGATGCAGTGTGTCACAAGCTGACCATCTGTACTGAAGTAACATCCTTTAACCCATAAAGACCCAGTGTTACTTTTATGGCACTTCCCAAATATATTTTTCTTTAAATTTCACCTTTCCTAAATGGTTTATCACCATTTATTAGAATATTATCCTGTGTATTTTGTGTTTTGTTTTTTTTTTCCAATGAAAATCATGTATTTTCCTGTACTTTATTTACTGACCATATAGATGTTCATAGAAACTTAGTTTAAAGTTGAAGGTTATTAAATGAGAAACAGAGAAAACTGAAGAAAAAGAGACTTTTTCAGAAAATGTGTCACTAACTGAACGTAAACCCAGTGTGTCCATCCATGACAGTGTTTCCATGGTAACTACGGAGCCTCTGAACATCCGAATGGGTCATATCTGATGACCATGAAAAGATGAACTGTATTTTACACTAATTGATCACATTTATTGATAGGATTAATGGTTCAGAAGTTATTCAATATTTTGGATCAGTAGATCATTTTGGTCATCAGTTGCTGTTTGCGTCATTATGCGTTAAACTGGAAGAAAACAGAATAGAACATGAATTCTGCACAAAAGTGAAAGTTCAGTAGCATTAAAAGTGTAGCTGTTCAGTTTCAGGTTTCAGATGTTCTTTTAATGCACCAGGAAGGAGTTTTCATTATAGGTCATGATACTTTTATATGATCAAATGAATGAAAATGAAGTTCAACAACAAAAAAAGGGTTTCCTATCATTTATTGCCTTTACGTTTTTGTTTCTTTTTTTTGTCCTTTACCATTTCTGCCTCTTTGTTGATAGAAGTGACCTCTACTTATTTTTAATTGGTTCACATCTCAAATAATTCTGTTTCATTTGTGTGTATCCAGAAAAATACAATCACTGGTTAATTTCAGAGACAATCTGTGTGAATCGACTTTGATGAAGAGGCTGAAGTGAACCCGGGGGGGAGCTGCGCTCACTGGGCCTTTCTGTGTGTTTATAGCCCATAATGTGAGTGACTGAATGTGTGTGTGATCATTTCACATCATGCCTCATTTTAGACAGGAACTGATTTTTTTTTCTAAGTGGAATAGACAAATTAGGATGTCAAACAAAACTGGGGGAGTTTTTCCTAAAGCGAATCTCCAGGTCTTAAAGTTCAGTTGAGTTTGAATTGACTGAAGGTTTAGCGCTCAGACATTTACTGAAAAGTTTATAGAAACGAACAAATGCTTCTTAGAATGAACATTGTGAGATTATTTAAATTAAAATGACAACATTTCTAAAACACACATCAAAGAAATGTGCTGTTAGAAAAGAAAATAATGGACTTTAGTCATAATTTGGCCCCAAAAAATGAAGCTTTGGGGTTGATTTTTACAATCTGTAGATCTGATATGAGCTGTTTGTGTCTGTGAGATACTTTTGGGAAAACTAGTTCTCAGTTTACACAGGGAAGGAGACAAGAGAACAACAGTGTTTAATGCTAACAATGATCTGTAATGTGATGTGTGTTGATATGAACATGTATGTTTGTTAGGGATCAGGCTGCAGGATATTTGCAGAAAATGAAAAACCCTGATTCATTATCAAGAAAAGATGCGTTTGTGAAAATAAAACTAACACAGTGGCATCATGTTTCCTTGTTGGGTCTGAATTACTGTTGTTTGCAGATAAACGGAGCCTCCATAATATATGAAACCTTTAGACGTTCAGAGTCTCAGTAACAGGTAAAGCATGTGCACAAAATGCAAAGCACACATTCAGTCAACTTTTAACATTTAAGTGTATTTCCAACACATCTGCCTGGTAACAGCTGCAGTTAAAGTTCATTAAAAGACCAGATATTCTGGTATTTGACACATTTTATATTCAAGCTGTTTGTGTGGTTTGCAAATTTCCACTGGGATTAAAAAAACGAGTATAAAGTCGTAAACTTTTCATCTGTTTGTGGAGCCAACGGGTCCAACTCCAAGTTCTGCTGTAATGCTTAAACTGTAAAATGTGTAAATCAAATCCACCATATAAAAATATCCTTCCTGGGTCAATATCACTACACGGTGCCTTTCACACTTCAAAATGTCCCCAAAGAGGTTTTCCATTTAACTTCATGTTCAATGTGCTAAAGCAACTGTAGGCTGGTACTAACACATGCTGGTCAAGCTCTCACATTTTGAAAACACATTTTTACAAGACAACAAAATACAAGCAGACCATCAATTATGAAACAAATACGTCCACCCTGTCACGACAAACACATAGAAAAACAAGGCTTACACTGTCTGGGGCCAGCACTAAGGGTTTATCCCTGAAATCCCCCCAATCCCCTGCTATATAGAAATCTATCCACGATCATTGTTAGAAAATCGATCTGAGCTCAGCTGGAGCTACATGGACCTGACAGTGGCAGAATAATGGTCAGAGAACCTATTTTTACCCACAAAGCTCCAACAAGCAAATGAAAATGACCACGTATGAACTCTGGATGGAACATGGACGTTCGGACGATCAACATGAACCCAATTTGATCTCAATCAGCTGATTATTGGTTCATTTATGTTTGAAGCGCCCC
Source organism: Ostorhinchus cyanosoma (assembly GCA_029814465.1). Taxonomy (NCBI): domain Eukaryota; kingdom Metazoa; phylum Chordata; class Actinopteri; order Kurtiformes; family Apogonidae; genus Ostorhinchus; species Ostorhinchus cyanosoma. The sequence continues at coordinate 19,870,966 of JAPTYQ010000011.1, forward strand.
CATTTGGATGCTTTCTAATACTGCTAGAGAAGCAGAAATCCACAGGGTTCTTCCACTCGGGGTCAGCTTGGGCGGTTATCGATTCATTCATTTCCATTCATTTGTCTCAAACTGAAATAATTCATTCATTAATTATCTGAACCCGCTT
>JAPTYQ010000011.1:19906135-19916161 GCA_029814465.1 Ostorhinchus cyanosoma
GAATAGAATAGAATAGAATAGAATAGAATAGAATAGAATAGAATAGAATAGAATAGAATAGAATAGAATCTTAATTTGCCACATGACATTGACAAAGACAATGACAGTGAAATGGGAGCTGCGACAGGATTGTGCAAAAAACAGGTTTAGATAAAATAAAATAAAAATTTCCATCTCAAATATAAATAATAATAAAAATTTCAATAGAAAAAAAGACAATGTACAATCCAATATACAATACACAAGAAAATATTATACCATAACCCAGTCTTTTACTGTATGAGAATGTGTCTCTCTTTTCACACTCTTACTTTTATTCAACTGTCTTTCAGCCATTTTTGAATCCTCTAAGCCAGGGGTGTCAAACTCAGTTTAGTTCAGGGGCCACATACAACCTAATATGATATAAAGTGACCTGGACCAGTAAAAATAATAATAATAATAATAATAATAATAATAGGATAAGAACTTATGAAAAATGTCAACTCCAAAAGTTTTCTCTATATTTTTAAGTGAAAAAAGTAAAATTGATGTAAAATGTTTACATCTTTGAACTGCACTTGAACATAACATGAGCAAATAGGAACAACTTGAAACTTCTTAAGGAAAATAAGAGCAGTTTAGCAATATTACGCTTTAGTTTATTTATTTACACATGTGCATTATAACATACAGATCACTGTGGCTCTACAAATACACAAAACATTTAGTAACAGGCAGAATATTGTTAAAATTCCACATACATACATTTCAGGTTGTTCATGTTTGTTCAGGTTATTCACATTTAATGTAAAAATCTACTGTGTAAATGCAAATATTTTTGTTTAATTTTACTTTTCTTACACTAAAACAAGGAGAAAATGGCACTTTTCATTATTTCTAAGTTATTATGATGGTATTTCATTGGTCTGACCCACTTTAGATTGAATTGACCTAAAGTGATTTTAACATCCTTGATTGTTAATATCTTCAGTGTAATTATTGCATTTCAGAAATTCATCCCAAGGGCCAGATTGGGCCCCTTGGTGGGCTACTTTTGGCCCTTGGGCCGCATGTTTGAAACCTGTGTTCTAAGCAGTGTATTGTAATTCTGAACAAAAGTCCCATCTTTGCTGCAGGTGAGCTGGAGGAGGCAGAGCACCATGCAGACAGGTGTACCCAGCAGGCTGAGGCCGGTGGCGGGCTGGAGTCAGCAGGAAGGCCTTTGAGACTCCAAGCACACTGCTTACTCTGGAAGATCTACAACCACATGGCGGATGCACCGTTGGACGCCGGAGACTACGACAAAGCTCTGGCACTGCTTCACAAGGGCTATGATAAGGCCACTGAATGTAGGTGGAGACAGGGCTGGTGTGTGTGCAACATGAAAATATACTGAATATGAGGATTACAGTGATCAGCAATAACCAGTACTCAAGCTACAAAAAATAAAAAATAAAATTCAAAGGGGGATGGTGGATTTTATCATATGGGGACAGATCATTTGGACTGACAGCGCAGAGGGTTGGAGACCAACTGTGTAGCATTTGGATTATTATTAAAACAGCTAATTATTAGGCTCTACTCCTAAAACAACTTGCATTTTATGGATGTTAGGTGTCAGATACTTCTGTTATTCATCTTGAACAAGGCACCACAGATTCAGTCTGTCCTCAGGCTGCCACGGCTTCCACTGCTCCTTGAAAGTTAGGGTCAAATGCAGAGGACACATTTTCCCACTTGGATCAATCAAGGGTAACTTCATACTCATGGTACTTTCAAATCTATTGGGAATTCATCAATTACAATTGAAAAAACAACTCTGTTATGGTTTTGTTAGAATGAGCAGATAAGCATTGAGATTGATGTTGGGTTTTTTTTGGTTTTTTTTGTTCAAATAGGGCAGTCGTCCTTTTTTAGACACATTCCAGAATCCTTAGTGTATTCTGACTCATGAACCTTTTATCAACTTACACAAGTGCATCTTGACAGGTGAGGGACTATGTCGGGCCTGTGACAGTGAACTTCATGGGGATAAATGGGATTACTTTGAGGGTGTTACAGCAGCAGATCCAATATCTGTGTCGTTCAATCCAGCACTTTTGCAAAGAATGGACGCGAGCAAGCTGGGTTCTTGAACAAAATACGTTATCTAATAAAAATGGTTAACAAAAAAGGTCTTCAAATACAATTTCTTTGTTTTACAGTTACACAGCAAACACGGTCAAAAAACTATATACATCCGTGCTGGTCTGAATTCCTTCTGGCTCTCTCCACCGTGGTTTCAGTTCTGAAGTGCGTCAGCCTTTGCGCACGCTATCAAAATAAAAGTCCCAAATCTTAATGACTGTTAAATTACCTCTTACGTACAGTGAAGATACCTTACATGAAATAAACAAACTAGAAATGACAAAATACTAAATATATGAATTCTTATGTTACTCTCAATTATATTCTTAATTATTCTAAATATTAATCATGGCTCTAATAGAAGGGATTACTTTGATTATTTTATATTTTTGTTTAGAGATTCATTTGTTTTTTTCTTCCCTTTTTCCTCTTTTTTATAATGCACAGTTCTGTATTGTTCAGTGTCATTATTGTTCGCTTCATTTGTAAGAAAAACGTCCTAAAAAAACATTTGTTAAAATAACAGGGCAGTCCCTCCCTCAGAGCTTTGTCCTCCTGGTCGCTTGCCCACGCTGCTGAAATTGCACCTGCATGTGTTGGTATGTCACATACTGATGTCGATCAAAGAATACTAAGAAAATAAGAACTCATGTTGTGTCATTGCGTATGTGCGTACTCTCTCACCCAGTGTTTAAATCAATATGCACAAAACGCCCTAAATATTGCATTAGCAGTAAAATCACATTCACTGAAGGATGGAAAGGGGGGATGTCAGTTTTAGAAGGGGGATGAGTTTGACCTGGGGTGGCTTCCCCCGTCATTTCCCCTGAAGGATACTGGTAATAACAGTCATTTTAACAGAGCACTTTTTGATTGAATATAATGTAACACTTTCACAATATGTTGTGTTTACTGACTGTTTCAGCTGAAAACAAACAGGTCAAAGCAGAGGCCATGTATCGACTGGGACTGACCTATCAGAGTGCAGGAGACCATGACGCTGCCAAACAGGTATCTGAGCATTTCCAAACATGTATTTTACTGTCTTCAAATCCCCTGAAAGGAACCATCATGCCAGGCTGTGTCTCTATGCTGTCAATATAAGATTTCAGTTCGTTTACACTGAACATGTAAAGCTTTAAAAACACAACCTCTAAAAGCTGTGTTAGCAATATCTCAAGATCATTAGTTAAATATATTATTAAAATAATACTACATTTCCGCTTACGAAAATTATACAGACAGTCAAGTACAAAAATGAAGTCAATTTGTCTGCAGTATTTCTAAAATTCTGTGCTTTGGGGAGGTTCAAATGCAGACACAGTGTGAACGCTATGTGTTAATGCAGAAAAACTTTTGCATTTGAAATTTTAAATATATCATTGGGGACAGAACCGAAGAGATTTAATGATGGATTTGGTTTTTGGCTCAGCGGTATGCAGTGGTTCAGCTGAAGAGTCTTTCATGGGACGTGAAAAAAATACCTATGATCTCCTCACTTTTGCTCTAACTGGGATGAAGTCATGTTTATAAAGTGTGTGTCTACATGTGTGTTTGTGCTCAGTACTTTAACAGCTACATAGAGATTTGCAAAGCACTGCAGGATGCAAAAGGACTGGGTCTGGGCTTCACGGCTTTGTCCAAGTCCTTACAAAGGTACGCACATGACCTCATACTTCTTCTTTAGTGTTGTGTTTCTCTTGTGTTAGTGATTATTCATATCTGGACATGCATTTCTTTCAACCTTCATGACTCTTATATTAACCCTCTGGGGAACTTAGAAGAGCGGAGGCTTCAGACAAATGTAAAGCAAATGTGTATTTCTGTTGTGGGTGTCAGGATGTGGAATTCTTTGGCAATGGACGAGAAGAGCTGAAAAATATTTTTCATTTTAGGAGGTTATACAAGGAGAGAAGAGAGAAACTTTATAAAAACATGCAATGAAATCATTTTACTTATGGATTTTGGATTTGTTTTATTTTCGTTGACTGTCATGTAAACTTCACTGTAAAAGCTGTGACAGTAACTTATCTGATGTAAGCAGATGTTTAAAGAAAGGGGCAGGGATTAGAATATGTTTTCTTCATCCCGCTCCTTTCCAATCATGTAGATTGGAATGAATCAATAAATGAAATGAAAAATGGAAAGAAAGAAGCCCAGGGAGTACTTGATTTTTTTGGGAGGGATAAATACATCAAACAAGCCATCATGTACTGAATACAAAATAAATAAAGAAAATTAATGCTGAAATATAAAACACAATAAATGCATTCATAGAATAAAATAAACACTCCTGACCTAATTTCATTTCAATGTTTTCAAAAACTCAGAGTTACCAAGCTTTGGTAACGTTTGAAGGACAGTTCTGTTTTATATTAGTCAATATATTTGAACAATTAAATAATTATATCCCTGAACGGAGTTTCGTGGATATTGTGTTTTTGGTCTGACCTCCACTGCTGGGTATCCTTCATGTGAACACAATAACTGGAAAAATATTCAGTTTAGAAATTCTATATTTTCCATATCAATGAATATCGTGGAGAGGAAGAACTGATTCGATTTTGGATGATTTACCATTTCTAGATTGGCCACAAGGGGCTGATCAAAAGTTTAAAATCACTGAACACTCTTTTGTTCATATCTCTGGAACTATTTGTCTGATTGCTTAAACTGATGGCATAAGCCTAATTATATTTTGTTGATGACTGGTTCATTTATTCCACAAGGACCAACTCATTTATTCTTCTTATCAATGAAAGGGGGGAACTTTTCAATTTAGATTCGGAAAGATTTACACATAAAGATTTGGTATTTTTAATATATTAAAGTTCAAAATATGTTGTTGGTTTAGAAAAAACACCTTTGGCACAGGAACAAATTTGGCCTAATTTTTAAAATGAAAAATGCTGATGTGAGAGTTGGGGGTACTTGGATAAAAAATATATATTCAGGGTTTACTCCACTGTAGAAAGTTTGAGAACCACTGGATTATTAGACAAGTGTCACTACAGATGTCTGTTGTGTGTGTCAGTCAGGGGAAAATTGATGAATCAATCCAGTGTCTGCAGACGTTAAAGGACTTCTCCTTGAGTAACAGCATGCCGCACATCCTGTTGGACGTCTGCATGTGTCTGGGCGATATCTTCTTCAGCAGGGTACGGCATACTGTCAAATGGCAAAATAAAGACTGAAAACTGATTTTTCTTCTTCCTGTGTTGATTATTTAGTAGTGCACCTTACAGACTAACAAGTGCATTTTACTGAATAAAAATCTTACAACATCTTTCTGAAAAGTGGTCACTTCTACTCATCCCGTCTGTCTCCTTCCCTTTCTGTAGAATCAGTATGAGCAGGCTGTTGAACACTATCTGCAAAGTTATCATTTAGTCACTGAACTGAGAGACACTGCTCTGCTGCAGAAAACACAGGTACGGATTGTCACATCTGTTTGGGTGTTGTCACTTTGCATATCTATCTTCCCCGGCTGTTTCTCTTTCTTAAACACCTTCTTTTCTGTGTTTTTTTCTGACATACAATATCAAATTTAGGATAAAACAGTTTTCATTAATTGTTAATCCCCCCCCCAGCTTGTTATTTACCTTGGTCTCACTAGTTGTTGTGAGTTTACCTGCTTCTATTTCTTTTTTTTTTCTATTAACATAGCATAAAAAACGTCAGGAATCATTTAAAATGTATACCCAAAAAACATTTGAATTGGTTGTGTTTTGTGAAACGTTAGTAAGTTTTATAAAATGTTGTGTTTTGACCCTTAGACCCTGTAGATCAGCTTCACATTTACATGTAGATCAGCTTCACATTTGCAGCCCTTCTCAGATGCATTTTTCATTTTAAGTTTTTTTTTTTTGCAGTCCTCCTCTTTGCTGTTGCCTGTCAGTTTATACTGATTCCAGGTCAAGCTGACATTTATCTGAGGACAGATGAGGGATTTACTTTATATTTTGAAGGCACCTGACAGGGAAAAAATGCCCAGTCTTCACTGATTCAATGACTTCTCTTCACTTTTTGATATGTGTGATTCTCTCAGGTGTTAGTGGGCAACGCTCGAGCTCACTTCATGATCAGAGAGTACAGCGCTAATATGCTGTCGACCTCGCACAGTGCTCTCCAGCAGCTGGTGACCTGGAAGGACACGAGAAAATGGCAGGTTCTCTTTGCAGACCCTGCAGACTACACAGCAGCTGCTCAACACTAACACTTTCCCATATAAAAATAAAAATATATACTCAACACATGCTGTTTTTTACTGCCAAAACCCATGTGTATTAAGTGACAGCCATTATATGTAAATACAAAAGATTTCCTCATATGGTGTTTTGATGACAGAGATGGGGAATGCTTTAAACACATTATACTCAGTATAGTCACTGGTAGAACCCATTCAGCATTCACATCTGCTGCAAATACATGAGTCTACAGCTCAAAATGAAGCCGGAAAGCTCGGAGAGGACCTAATGATCTGAAGTCTGTCTGCCACTGCTGTCGGATTGTGATTGATGTCACACTAAACAGACACACAACACACAGAAATACACAATAAACAAACCCAATCATTTTTGCAGGACTGATGATTTTTTCCCACAGAGGAAGTGTCAGTGTGGAAACTCCAATCAAAGAACTACTAATAAAAAGCCACAATGTTGACACTTGATAATGTGAGTTGTTTCTTTTGTATTTTTTTTGGTTTGTCTCCTGAAAATGAACCAAATTAATGACTGTTATACTCCAGATTACATTGGAAATACAAGGAGATGTGAGAGCAGACATGTTTCTGTCCCTAACCACAGACATTGATTGTTGGATGTATTTTTGTTGAAACTGGTGTAAGGCGGAACTATAAAATTAATATTTTCCCTTTCAATTACAGCCATAATTCTCAAATATAGATGCATAGAATGCTTTTTGTACATAACAAAGGAAGTACATTACTTATAGCACTATTCCACAGTTGAGCCCCTTTAAGAGAAAAAAATGTTCTTTTAACTTTCTAATTTTTTGTAACATAATTTTGCATCCATCTCTCAACTCCTATTTACTTTCAGACAAAATTTTAAAAAACTTTTGCACACATTATGGTAGCGTTTTTTTGCTCTAAACATTATCGGCATTGTTCTATAATAAACCAAGTCACTAAACTTCAAAACATGAGAATTTAAAAAATAATGGATTAGTGTGATCATAATATCCCGCTTTATTTGCATGTTGTATACGTATGGCTCGGCACAATTTGATCAGTTTTGGTTTTAAAAGTAGATCCCCATAAAAGTTAAATAGAAGTATCAATAAGCAGTAAATTAAATATAAACCTTTGTAATTTTTTCCTCTTTTTTTCAGTGTACATTGTTTTTGCTGTCCGTGCTGCCTTTACGGTAATGTAAATTTTGCTGCGGCACTTTTCCACACTTTACGGCCTGGCTGTTGCCCATGTGTCCGGAAGTGCGTCTGGTTCGGTCTTGTGTTTTCAGGCTGAAAATCTGTCACTGAGGACCCGAAGAGTTGTGAAACTTCGGTCCGGCTGGTGTGAGTGGGCCGGGGGGGGTGATCCGGTGAAGCCCGGGCCTGAAACATGGGCTTGCTGGCGCGGATCCGGAAGGAATGGTTCATCATCGGGATAGTGCTGGTTATCTTATCGGCCAAAGTGCAGCCGAGCTTCGGTGTCAAAGGAGGTGAGCGGGTCGGAGTTGGGAAACCACTCAGACGCTTTTTATTTTATTTTATTTTATTTTATTTGTTATCAAGTCACCTCTTGCAGTTTAATCTATTAATCCCATCACTTTACGTCAACTGGAGACTACTTTTGACATGGCATGAGCAGAGTTTGCTTTAGGTCCATCTATTGTGATTTTAGCATCACTCGCGATCCCACAGAGAAAAACTTGACATTTTAACCTTTCAATGAAAATCTAATAGGAATATCGGCAGCGTTGTGTTTATCCAACCACGATGCCATCTTTTAGAAACTACCAGCGTTTGGAGTTTGGTTGACTGAGTTCCGTCCATCACCTCAATACTCTTCGTTTATCCTGACTATGGGAATTATAACAAGTGATAATTTAGAATGTACATTTTTGCGCCGAAAGAGAAAAATAGTGTTGATGGTTAAACTAAAATGTAAATAAATGGTGTGTATATCGATTATGTTTGTTTGACTTATGAGTATCCGTTAATATCATGATTTTGCGAATGGGAATTCGTGTGTCGCTATATAAACTCTGTATCACAGTGCTCTCCCTTCATCTGCGCGCGTGCGTGTTTGCGCGCGTGCATGAGTATGTTATCTCCTGTCTGGCAGGTTAGGGACACGTTGCACTCCGATGAAAACACACGATCACGCCCCTCAGCTGATGCCATTCAATGCTGCGCGTTCCCGTGTGCGCGCTCACAAACATTATGCCACCGGTTTCTGTAGTTGACGACCGAAATAACAACAGCTGTCAGCCACCAGTCTGTAATCAGATTAAGACTATAGGATAAGAAGTTCAACACATTTAAAGTGGCAGCTGTGAAAATGATAGAAGACTGTATTATGGTTGTAATTTCATTGTGAAAACCTATTTATGACCTCAAACTGATAAGTGGACTCAGATAAAGTGATTAGTGAACTGCTCTGAGAGTGTGAACGACTCCTTCACATCTAACCTTATAGATTAGATAAACCTCTGTGCTGCTACTGCCAGGATGCTGACTTGTGCTCCCCATACACACTAAGAATTTCTGTCACAGAGTTTAAACATTTTTCTGTCATACTGAAGTTTTTCCTGAATAATTATAAACTGGAGACAGCTTTTTGGTGTTCACTGTTGGAAAAAGTAAGAGCCGTACCTAGAATGTTAATCAGTGTTTCCCAAAGTTAAATCTGATCTCCTCAAATGTCTTATTTGGCCCAAAGAGAGTTCTTTTACAACAAGAAATCAGAAAATATATTTGAAATTAAAAATGTACAATTAAAGAACTGTGGTCTACAAGTAAAATGCCTCCAGAATAAAAGTAGTGAAACTTTACCCAGTTTGCGTAACTAAATACCTAAACTAAATAAAGGGAAATTAAGTCAAAAATACTGGTTGTCTGTAGTTTCCAAAATACAATCTTGGGTCAAAATGTGAAACTGTGAGACTTGATGAGGGAGTTTCACTTGACACATCTGTTTGTCTCGGAGCTACCAGATCTACTTCAAAACACTGTCTGCCCTTACAGTACATTTTCTCTAATTGAAGATTATAAATATACATGAACCAATAAGATATAACACTTTATCATATACACTGAAAACATTAGTAAACCAGCACTTTTGTCATTTGCTTTCTGATTCATCATATTAAAATATGTAAGATTTAGCACATTTCAGCTATGAAGCCGGTCATTTGTAAAAAAAAAAATTTTAATTGAATAAATAAATAAAAATGTAGACCAGTGGAATCTATACTTGTTTTTACTAGTTTTTTTTGTAATGGCGTTCTATTAATATTAATGGTTGACAAAGAAAAAATGTAAGCAAATAACCATTCCAGCTTGACAGGGATTACTCTTCTTATTCTTTACTTGATCTATATGTAAAAAATTAATAACACAGTGTAAAAATACTGTTGCAGCTATATATCCTGCACTCAAAACCTTATTCCCATCAAAATATTCTCAAAGTGCAAGTTTCAGAAAAATATCCATTACTTAATTGCATTTATTAAACCATTAATCATTTACAGCTGGTATTGAGGAATTTTCAGTCTCATTTATTGTGGTGTCAGAATTTGTCAGTTTTTAGTTTATATTATGAATAGAAATATGAAGCTGTCAAATGGTAAAAGATTTGTAAATGTTCGTCCATCCGTCCATGGCAGTGGATCTGTCCTTCACTGTGGTTCTCCCTCAGGTTTCTCTTTTCCTTCTGGGTTTTTGGAG
>JAPTYQ010000011.1:19953103-19965417 GCA_029814465.1 Ostorhinchus cyanosoma
ATATTCTATTTAAGCTAGGATACTTATTGCTATTCTGTTGGGATGATGGTTTTTCCAATGAAGGCATCAATTTCAATGGTTTTGCAATGGTTTATTACTTAATGCACCAAGCAATTACATAAAAAAAAGAAAAGTGCTACACCCGCATTTTGTAATTACTGTTGCAATACGTAATGAGTTATTACAAAATAGGGCAAAGTTTATTACAAAATTTATTCATAAATTTTATTACAAAACGCGGCATGTTATTACAAAATGTGGTGTTACATAATGAGGTGAAAAATGATTACATTATTACATATTGCATTGCTATTACATAATGCAGCGCTACACAGCTTCTTCACTGTGAACATTTGTGGCTCTTATTGTCATGTGTGATGTAAATTGAAGATCTTTCTCTATGGGATTCTTTATTAACAGATTGTTTTGGCAGCAATTGTTGGCCAAAATGTTACATTATCTTGATGTAATTTATAGTAAAACAAGTATCATTTGGGTTTTTTACATGAAGATATTGAAGTTTGGTGCATATTTTAAGTATTTTCAGAAATTTTATACACTAAGATATGCACTGAACAATTACTCTATACAGTATGTCTTCATTGCTAAACTAACTTGTTTTATTTAAGAGAATTATTTTGACTTTTGACAAATTAAATCATTTAAAGACATCAAATTGAGAATTTGGGGAATTTTGATGCATATTTTAACAATTTTCTGAGATTTTACGTTTAAAAGATACTGTGCAAAGGTATAAATTCTTTTAGACTTTTATTCAGTTCATAGGTCTTAATACCTAGTTCAGATCCACATACCTGTGCACTACTTACAAAGTGTCATCAAAGTGTCATCTTCTGAATCATGAGCAATTGTGGTATTTTATCACTAGGGAATATTGTCAATGAGTGAAAAGATAACTGATGGCTATTTTCAAAGTGTGACAGTTATTAGGCAAAAAATGTCTGGGTTTTCCATGTTACTGTGAGATACAGATATAGTATCTAAGCTGAAGGAAGAAAACCGTTTCTGTTTTACACAGGAGGGCAAGATAACATTTTAAGACTTTGTCTGATGCATAAATTAGAATGAATTTTACTTTGTCAATGGGCAGAATTCTGTCACAATTTTAGTCAAATAAAATCAACAAAAAGCCAACACAGAACCTAGGCTCTTTTCACACCTAGAGATGACCTTTTTTCTTATGAACTTTGATGGATATTTTTGACTATTTTCTGACAAGTTATGCCCTAAACATACTATAAGGGCACATAAATCCTTTGTTCCAGTTCACTTGTAGTACTAAATTCCACTTAAAAACTACATACACAGAGAGAATTAACACTAACTGAGTTGAAGTTGAATCATTAATCTATGTATCTATAATTACCATAAGTAAACATATGTACATATCTACACAAATGTGAAAATAATCATTATTTGCTACTTTAATGACCCGTATTCTCCTTTCATTCTACTCTTCTCTATATTTAATCTTTTTGTTACTCTACATTATTTTATTACAATAATCAAATGTACACACACCCTCATGCCTGCTTATGCTCTTATAGTGAGTTGAGTGCTGTAATCTGAGCCCTACTCTAATCTATTTACAGTTACCTTGAATCAAATCAGCCTCACATATACTCATTTACTTTCTGCCTCTTGTTTTTTAGAAGCTACTCAGAGGGCCCAGATGCATCCTGGGAGCAGACTGGAGGTGGAGCCTCAGAGGCAGGAGGCCCGTGGAGGGCAGCAGGATGAACCTGGCCTGGCTCTGTCTCCGGACGGCCCTGGGGCCAGTCCTGAGCCGCCGTCCCTCTCACACACACCGGACAGCAATGTGGCCACAGACACACTGGCTTCAGACCTGCTGAGAAAACTGGCAGGTAAGGCTTTCTCAGTGTTTGTTGTGGTGCAAGTGTTTGCTTAATGCTCTGTTTTATAGCGGTGTAACACTATGCAAAAGTCATGGTTCAGTTCATACCAGTCATGGTTTTATTTGTATACTACAGGAAAAATTTATTTTAACTTCTTCCATCAATCACAGAGCGTCAGGAGGTCAACAGCCATATGGTGAGGGTCAAAGAAGAAGAGGAGCCAATGGAAGTTGACACATTGGCGGCTTCGAACCTCATCCACAATGGGTCAACTGGAGAAAAGATCACCCCGTTGGCTCACACTTTGGTGAACCATCATCTCTTCAGCGTTACAACAGATGACAAAAGTCCTGGTGGAAGAAAGACACCTGAACTGTTACAGCCTGGAGTCAAAATGGTGGATCGTTGTCTTCTTGGCCTTAAAATAGAAGACAAACATTATGGCTCAATGCGGGTTGACAGTGGTGTCTCTGGAGCCAACAGAGGAAATAAATTTGATCTTAAAGTTAAAAAGGAGAATAGCTGTGTTACTGGAGCCAAGATGATGGACCACCTTCTCTCTGGAGCCAAAATGGAGGACCAGTTTCTCTTTCAAGTCAACCCGGCTGAGCAGCCTTTCTCTGGAGCCAAAATTAGCAACAAGTTTCTGTCTGAAAATGAGGGTCACATTCTGTCAGGAGCCAAGACAGAAACCCAGCTTGTCTCTGGGGCTAAAACAGAGGAACAGCTCTTCTTTGGAACCAAGATGGAGGACCAGTTCACCTCTGGAGCCAAGATGGCTGACCAGTGCCTCAGAGCCGTGTTGTGGCAGGACATGTCCGTGAACTTGGCCTCTACTCTGCTGCACCAGCTTTCAGGTAATATACATACAAATACACTAACATGGCTGGATGTTGTGAATTTCCTGTTCATGGTATTTGTCTAGGACATACAAAAGCATCTCTTTAATGGAGGCCCTAAGTCCTGAAGTACTGTTTATAGATCTACAGATCTACACCTTTTCTTTTCCATGTCAGTCTAAGGCTGGTTCAAGCAGGGGTTAACTGAATACTAAAGATTTTAACAACTCTTAAATATAAATCTAACAATTCCTAAAAATGGATTTGATTATAAAGTTAACATTATATTTGTAAAGCTACTTTAACTTGAATCTCCTTTTATAAATGTGTTTTTGGTAGGGCTACATCATTTGGTGAAAAGTTGCTTTCTGATTTTTGTGGCCACAACCGAAGTATGCTAATCCGTGAGACTGCTACTTTGTTATATGGAAAATAGGTTACTGATGATTTTGACATGTGTACCTTTTTATTACTTTATTTTGTTTTTTAAATAACCTTATTTGATAATGTATGTATTTTTCATTCATTCATCTTATGAACTGCTTTTTCCTCAAGAGGGTAGCAGGGGTTTATCTCTTCGAATTTCAACATAGTTTTTTTTTTTTTTTGATAATCTTAAGTATTGGTAAATTCTAATTGGTGTCTATTACTGTTGTTTTCTGTGTTGGTTGAATTTTTTTATGTGAAGCATTTTGCAATGCATGTTTGTGTAAAAAGTGCTGTATAAATAACCTAAGATGGGCTAGATTGCATTCATAAATGTTTTACAAAAATGTAACTTGTAACTTGTTGAGCCCTGTCTGAGCTGGTGCCAGTTATAGTTCAGAGATGTGTCCACCTGAAAACCTTGTAAGTATCCCTACAATCACAGCTGGTCAATACAATGACACAACTATATGTTTTATGTAAATGTTCTGAAACATGTATCCATTCTGTCAGATTACTGGCTACAGTCTGCACTGGGCTTGTAATTTTTATTGTAGCAAAGTTGTTGTTTTTAGATCCATCCACACAGTTTGACAGAAATTATTAAAATTTGGCACGAACATTCATCTGGAGTAAAGGATGAACAAAATAGAGTTTGAGGAATAAAAGATCAGGATTGTCGTGTCCACACAAACCATGTTGGGTCACCAAATATGTGTTTTGTGATCACTGACAGAACTGTTAATGAACATCAGTGATGTGTCATAATGGACATATCTGAATGAACTTTTGGTCCTTGTTTTATCCCAATGCCATCTAGTACCCTGTTGTTTGTTCCAGTGCTTGAAATTTTAGCCATTGTCAAATATTCAGTATGATTTTTGGATGGGGCTTTCTTATTCTTCTGGAATAGATCCTGAAAGCTGAGGTTTGACTTTACTCAGCACTCACAACTCATGGCAGAAAAAATATAACATCAGGTTGAAGTCTGTCTGGACCTTTGTTGTTTATTGTTTTTCCTCCTGTCAAAATAAAGGCAGCCATCTCTAGAATGGCTCGAAAAAGCTGTCCAAGCAGATTAATAATGACGTTTTGTTTTTGTTTTTTTTTTTTTTAAATATAACTACCACTTCCAATCTAACAGATAAATGTGTCCCAAATTGTAGCCTGACTTGATGAGTCAGCATGTGGAGTCATTAAACAGCTTTCATTTCAGGAGGAATCATTATTTTTTGATGAGCTTTATTCTATGTGTATCTGTTTGGTTGATGAATCTTTGTCATCTGTCTGCAGAGAGGGTCAGTAAATCCAACAGCCAGCTGGTGGAGAGGACGATGACCCCTGTCAGAAGCAGGTAATTGTGCATTTTCTGTTATCAGCTAGTAAACCAATGTGGAAAAACTTGCTTTGTTGTGCTGATGTTTGTATTACCTTTGATATAGTCCTTTATTGGGTGTGAATGTGGACCAGTCTTGCTCCTCCCCACCTTTGAATTCCCTCAAACCTCCACCAGGTAACACACCAGACACCAGGTTGATTTTTATCATGAACTGTGATGCTGATAACTATTGCTTATTTGTAATTATTGTGTAAAGATCAACAATGTACCAAATCACATATCACACAAAACAGAAGCATTAAAAGCGCCACTTGTGCCACCACTGATGCAAAAAACAACAAATAATTAAGGCATAGGGGTATGATTTAATGGATGAGAACTTAGAAAAAAATCTCAGACCCTGTTTCTGGTTGGTTTTAAAATCCATTAGGGAGATAAGATCACAAGTGAACAACATTAAATAAAAGTGTGAACAACCAAGAGGCACTATACATTTGTTAAGCACATTTGAAGTAAATAAATTCAACTTCAATTTCAAAAAGGCCAAATAGGCCAATTTTGGGGGGTTTTGCGGACCACACAGAATAAGAATACAAGGAATAAACTAGATATTTGTGTGCATTTTTTTGTTTTAATTATATTGTACTCATTTTCAGACAGAGGCCTCGATATAGATCTGCAAAACCTTACAGAATATCGAGTGGACTTGCTTTCTGGCAGGTCCATCTCCAAAAAAGGTAGGTAAAAAGACAACATGAAGGAAATACAACAATATCCATTAGACTAACACTTGGTAGGCCTGTTAATAATAAAATCAAGACTTCCAACAACCACGTCGGCTGTTTTTAGCACACTGGTCGAGTTTTGACACATTTTTTGAAATATTAGAAATTTGCCTTTACATATAATGGTCTATATTTTGACGACTTATAACATGGAAATGATTAGAGATATCAATGTAGTTACTGTTGAGCACTGTTAGGAAGTCATTTATGGACATTATCCTCCAGTGAAAGTACCATCAACTTCTATTGGGAGATTGATCCCAGACTCTAATATAGATTCAGAACCTGACAACATCTCCATTCCCTTGCCACAGGCCTTTTCTTAAGTTGAGTGTGATGCTTACAACATAGTCATGAAAATACACTCCAATCAGTTGCCATGGTAGTCTGAGACACATTTGAATATGTATATTTTGTAGTGTAAATACTAATACATCCTGATGAATTTCCATCAAGGAATCAGTACATGGTGGATGTTTTGGTGTAAGTGTTAAGCAGTTCTTGAATTTAAAATTTTATTATTTTTGTTCCAGTTAACTTGTAGGAAATAAATCTGGCAGTGGTCTGGTGACACTTTGATTTTCAAAGTATTTGCAGTGACCTTCTAGTTGAAGTGATGTAGGCAGTAATGAAATCCGACTCCTTAGAGATGGATGATAGACAGGTGTGAATGGCGATGTGTCTCGGTTGTCCACGTCTGATTCAGTTACCAAAATGTATTTTAAAACCAAGAGAAATCAGGGTCCAAGAATCTGCAACAGGTTTGTATCCAAATGCTGACCTGCAGCTGGAGACTTAATGTGCTTGGCTGATGATAAGTACGATGATGATGATGATGGTGATGATGAAGTGTGTTGAAGAGATTTACAGAAGTTCACTTTAATACTGTTATTTCAAGATCAAAAGTTGATTATTATTATCTCGGAATAGCAAAGTTTGTTTTCTTATCAAAGCAGGTTGATTATCTTGTTCTAATGAGATAATGGACTTAATTATAACAGTCTCATTACAGATAATCAACAAATTAACCTTTCCTCAACCTTACATTTCCTCCCAGTACATATCCACCATGCACAAAAAAGGCCTGCCCACAGTCTGTAATTCTGAGGAAAATAAGGTGGGCAATGTTCATCAGAGATCAAGTGTGCAATGCCAGCATGCATAGACGGCATCTTGAAAGCTGCAGGATTTGATTTAAGCTGAAAATGTCAGAGCAGTGAGTACTCATCATTGATCAACACATCAGAGAAAAACTTCACTGAAGTCTAACACAGGCAGAACTGTGAAATCAGGTGTGATCAGATACACAGGATATGTATTTTCAGGATTTTGTCATGATTTTGAGAATCCAAAAGTGTTTTTTGTTATTTCATCATAATTATCAACCATATAACAAAATAGTGAACCTGGCATAATGAGATAACAGCATTAGAAAATCATTGCAAGCACAGGCGCTCTCAGCTTGTGTAGTTTGTTGATCCTTTTGACATTGTTGAAATGTTTGTAAGAACTTTTGATGCTGTTCAAAGACTCCAACAAAGTGCAGAGATGTAATTTACACATAATAGTGTGGGCTCTACCTCAAACCATTTGTTGCGTCCATGGGGTTCAATGTACCACAACCTCATTTTACAAAACAAATGTATATAATGTATGTCTGTAGAGCTACACTTCATCAAGTAATATTTTTTACTGACTGATTAATAGATGATCCATTCACCTCTGGTTTGCGCCATATGCTTCTACAAACCAAAATAAAAGACACATATAACATAATAGCATTATACCTCCTCCTTTTCATTTAGTTTCTTTTAATATAATCTCTGTTCTTTTATTCTTAAATGAGCTTTAACTAGAACACATTTCTTATCCCCGCTGCATCATCTACTCAATAAATGATTTGTGAATTTTGTTTGCCTGTAGTGCTTTTTAATGCTGACTTTTTATTGTCATTATTATTAGTAGTATTAGTATTAGTATTATTATTTAATGGTATCTTTCAGTGTATTATTATGGATATAAGCTGTCACCAGTTTGCCCTTTGGATTTATAATAAAGACTGCATGACTGCATTGAAGCGATAAACACACATATACACAGAACTTTACCAATAATAACTTCCACCGGGATTCATCCCTAGGTGATTTTAGAGTGCATGTAAAGAGAAAAGTACAGCAGCATAAGATTTATTTCATAATACGCTTTGCAGAATAATAAAGAGGTATTTTTTATTCCAACTTCAGAGATCCAAACCAGCCTCAGCAGAGATCAAACCACAGGTTGCTCCTACTTCTACAGGTAATGCACTCATAATGTACTGCACTAATCAAGACACTGGGGCC
Organism: Ostorhinchus cyanosoma; assembly: GCA_029814465.1. NCBI lineage: Eukaryota > Metazoa > Chordata > Actinopteri > Kurtiformes > Apogonidae > Ostorhinchus > Ostorhinchus cyanosoma. The sequence continues at coordinate 19,960,712 of JAPTYQ010000011.1, forward strand.
CCATCCCAAAGTTCCCCCTTGGCCACTAGCACTCATTTTGGAATCCACTCGTTTTTGAAGTGCACTTCGGACGGAGTCACAAGTGGTAGGGAAGTTCTACAGACACAATGGGACACTGACGTCATCAATAAGTGAGGTCACGTATATGTGGAAGTTGACAGTAAATATGTTGGTACATGAATCCACATGATGACAGAACAAAACTGAAAATATGAAACGAGCGAGTTTATCAACAATTCCCTGAACAGAAAACATCTTTCAGGTAAAGTCAGTTCTATTCTGTAATGGAAACGCTCCAGAAATACTGAGCCAAGCCGAGTCGATATCAGTGGAAAAGTGATATTACATTTGTGTGATTCCTTTCCAGCTCCTGTTGACATGTTTACCATATGTTAAACATGTTTACGCTGGAAAAGTTTGTTCGTAAAGCGCTGTGGGCGGGGCAAAGTGGCAAATTCTTCCCCTCCGTTTGAAGCAAAAGGCGGGGAGTCTGCATCCAAGCTGACTCTGTTCGGAGGGGCAGAATGTCAATTCCCCCTAGATGCTAAAGAGAAATGGGACACACTACCCCTCCAAAACTACACTCCAAACGTAGGGGTAGGGACGAAATGTAGGGCCAAGGGGCAACTGTGGGACGGGCCTGGATATCCAGGTCTCGGACCTTTCACTTTGCCTCTTTTTCAGAAATGGCTCTGAAATTAAGAGTTATTCTCTTTGGTGTTAGCCCAAGGACAATAAAATCAGCTGAGTATCACATTTAAAGCCGATTAAAACGTTGCAGCTCATTTGTTTAATCTGCCCATAGACCAAAGTGTAAAAACAACATGCCATTACGTGCATAGCTGCTTCCCTTTTCAAATTTTTCCCTTTTTTCAATTAACAGAAACAGGAATGTGATGGGTACACAAAACAAAACAGACAAAGGCCAGCAAAACATGCAAGAGTTGCAACAACAAGAGTTCACTCACTAAAAGCAGAAATAATAAGTAGTAAGAATACTATACTTATTTATGTCATGTTAAAACTAATTTACTTTCCCCCTGCTTCTGGTCCTGAATATTTGTACTGATGTCCAACTTGCTACAATGTGCTAAAAGTTAAACTGCTTCTGCCGAACAATATCACCAGCTCTATTTGTAAATTCTAGTCATGTATGTCAAATAAAGTGATCTTAGAAGATGCATGTTCCAAAGTATTGAAAACAGATTAACTTTTTTGGATGAATTTAGAATCTTTTGCTATGGCTACTTACTGAGCACAAATTTTACTTGCCTTAACCTCTATAGGTGTCACGTGTGTGGATTTGAGACTGAGGGGCGTGGCCTCTTCCAGAGTCACATGACAGAGCACCGCCAATGGGAGCGCAGGTCCTTCTCACTGCACTGTTGCACCTGTGACCACCTGACCAATCAGGAGGCAGAGATGATGGCTCATGTTGACACACACATACAGGGGGAGAGAGCCCTTCAGGGAGAGATGAGGTGTGTGTTTTTATAATAGAGTTGTGTTATTAGTAAGGGATGAAAAAAAAAGAAATACTTTCAGTTGTTGAAAGCATTCAGTAAAATTACTTGTGCGGAGATCTATACTAGTATAATGAAATATTTTAAACAAAGAGCCAATGTAATATTTTCCATCTCATGCCATCAGATGACAATCAAATGTTAACCTTTTAAACAGTGTTGTATGAGATACTTATGGTCATATTACCAAGAGTAAAGTAGATGGTAATCAGCACACCTCAACTTTGAAGAAGCAGACAGGAATAGTAACAGTCGAAGGTAATATACTGCTGTGGACACAGCAACAGAAACATTTGCTTTATCCAACTTTAAAAATTCAACAGTTTACTTGTTTGCTATATTTGCAAACAATATATATTTTCATCACTAAGATCAGTTGCTTTTTTGTCAGTTTGGATCTAAACTTATATGTTAAGACAACAAAGTCACAGTAACACTGGTAAAATGACCACCCCAGCCTTCTGTGAGTGAAAAATTACTTTTGTGAGTTTCTGAAAAGTTGACTTTAAAGTTTGGCAGTTCTCACAGGACAGTGATGCTACAAACAGATGATGCACTGCTGTAGGTTAAACTATACAACAGTATATAAAGTAAATTACATTAACACAACTTTAAATCACTATAGCAATAAAAATGCAACATACATATTAACATGCAACAGTAATATGGATCTAAGGACATCTTTTATCATAGGAAAACACTGACAGTGACCATTTTTCTGCACAATGACCTCATACTTTATTTGTATGACCTCATATTTTATTTGGAATACTTTTACTGATGTAAAGGTCTTAAGACTGAACAGAAACACAGCTTTCCTATCTGTTTGTTACATACTGATGTGTGTGCATGTTTTTCTTCAGTGTGTTAATAATGTTAGTTTATTATTATTAATAATAATTATTATTAGTATATTGTACAATTATATTAGATTAATATTAATAATAATGATAATCATAATAATAACATTTGACTTAAAGCTCTTTTGACGACCACTTAATGTCAAGGAAAATAAAATGTAGCCCTCTTTTTGTGCATTTTATGTGCTCTGCTCTTCTAATGTGTGAGCGTTGTTAACCCCTCCCGCCACCTCCAACTCTTAGATGCCCTGTCACCCCTCCTGCCACCATCACTGCCAGCAGTGCTGCTGCAGTTGCCATGGCAACTCAGCCAGAGAAAAGCACCTCTGAGCATCGCTGCCGCATCTGCCAAAGGTCGTTTCCAGGGCAACAGGAGCTACTGGTTCACTTCCAGGGTCATCGCCAAGGCAACCAGTACAGATGTGACCGGTGTGGCCACCTGACACGGACAGCCAATAAGCTGGTGGAGCATGTGCGCGTTCACACAGGAGAGCGGCCTTTCACCTGCAACCTTTGCCCCTACAGTGCCAAGAGGCGGGACAGTCTGCGTCTGCACTGCAAGGTCAAACACCCCACACACGTCAATGGGAACGCAACAGACATGCCCGCCGACGTGCACACACACCGTTCATACATGCACGGAGACAATCAGCGTGTGCACAAACATGGGAACGTTCAACGTCTGCACACTCTGCCAAACACACACACTGCTGCACCCTCCTCCTCCTCTTCGCTTCCTCTTCTTCATTCCTCGCTCTCTGACCGGGCCGGATGGAGGGATTTGTCTCCTCTGCTTCCCATTACAACTCTCATTTCTCTGAAACCACGCTCTCCCTCTACCTCCTCTTCATCTTTGACGTCTTCCTCTAAACACTCCTTTCTGGGTTACCTTGGTTTGACGACATCTCTCTAAACATTTTTTTCTTCTGCTCTCTTCTCTTTTCCATTTTACTCCTCTCTTATCCTTATCTTATTTGTCCTCTACTTTCCAGGGATGCAAACTTGTCACTTTTGGTGAAGGTCAACATTTTGAATTTGGTCATTTCTGTGAGTTGTGGGCAACATACCTTAAGGTAGGGGAACATTACTGACGTTATGGTTCTGGTAATATGGAGAATATTTCCTGCCAAAACTAATCAAACTAAAAAGGTTTTGCAATGCACTATGATTCACTATCAAAACCAGTTTTGTTTGCCTGTTCAACTGTAATTAACAAATTAGTGCATTTTTTATACACAAGAAATGTACTAAATGAACATAAACACAACGTATTTCTAATACATTGCACTAAATAATCACAGCTTTTCTTACAAGTAAACAAAAATCCTACAAAGGCAAAAAAAGCCAAGTGACTTTTGGCACCAATGTCCCTCACCAACTATAACAGCTGGAAGTGCCTGAGTCACTTTAAAATGATGATACTATGCTCACTTGTGCCATAATCATCTCTGCCAAATTTATATACATGTAATGAGTGCAATATTTTTCATAAGAAAACAATATGTAGATTAATACAAATGCTCTGTTGGTGTGTGGGTGTGTATTTTACCTGTATTTTACTGTATTTTGGCCTTGTGAACAATATAAAAATTCAGTGACTGGGTCTTTCTGTACTACCCTTAGTATGGTGCAGTTCCGTCTGAGAGATGGGGGACATGATTCAATAGTTTCAGTATAAGCATAAACTAACAAGTGTTACATTGATCTCACCCACTTTTATGTTTTGAGCTAGTTTAGCTTAACAATATGAATTTTATACATGATCATACACTTATCTCGGTTAAAATGCAAATTTTAGCAGGTACAAAATCAAATATGCTGAATAATAATGTCCCCTCAGGAATCGAATGCTTTAATGAGGGGTAATGATCACAGTTAAATGTCAGCACAAACACCCTGTTTGTTATTGAATCATAGAGCAGTCAGTGTTTTCTTTGGTTTTGTCCACACTGGTACCACACATACCATTTTGCCAACAACTACATCACAAGTTGAGGTCCTCAAATGAATGTAGACACAAGCCCCAGATAGTTCATATTAAGAAACTTTAATAGCTCAATGTAATTAAACACTTGCGTTTGGATTTGTTTGGAAGTAAAAACTAAAGTGGCAGTTGTGAAATGCAAGATGACATTCCTCTTGTAACAGCAGATTTGCATCGAATATAATGTTTGTTTTTCCATCTGTATTCTCAGTCTGAAATCAATTATATATCTATGTATTACACCTGATATTTATTTATGCCCCTGAAGAGTTTGCCCTTTTTCCACCGCTGATGATTTTGCATCCTCTCCTCTCCTCTCCTCTCCTCTCCTCTCCTCTC
>JAPTYQ010000011.1:19973115-19984008 GCA_029814465.1 Ostorhinchus cyanosoma
ATTTAAGGTTTTTCATGATTGTTCACATTTTTTTTTTTAAAGGATAGTTTGTACATTTAATCAATTTAATAATTTAATTGTAATTTTTTTTTTTTTTTTTTTTTTTACTGTAAGAGTTTTTAATGAAGTTTACTAACTAATTTTCATCAAATTAGGACATTTTCCCCCAATATATTCATACATTCTTTTCATTCTCTTCTTTATTTTTATGATATAAACTTTCAGGTACATTAAATTTTCAACATTATCAAACCTCTTAAAACACAAAGTGTGTATTTTATGTTTTGTTACATGACTGAGGTTTCATCCCTCTGAATGGCTCGATATATTTCCGTTAGTAAATGACACAGCCTCCTTTAAACATATACGATAGTAGTATTCAGAGTTAAGGGTTAATGGGATTCAAGTAGAGGATGAAATATTGAAACAGAAAGAAGAAAATGTTCCCTTCTGCTTCCTGGAGAAGATAGAGACTATACTGTTTGTAAGATGGTGTTAGTCTTTCCATAGAACTTTTACTGAAAATGACAAACCTGCGTAAAATCTACAGACTCATTCCTGCTTTGTCTAAATTCAGAAACTTTTTAATGGAGATATTTCAGTATTTCAGTTTGTCAGAGCTGTTTATAAATCCTTCATCATTAATCTAATCAATTTATAGACTGCTTTTTGTTACAAGTCATTGCACAGTTGAGTGAAGATGTGTTTGTGCATTAGAAGTAAAGCTTCATTAACTGATCGTAAAAACAATCAGGTGGTGCAGAGATGTATGAGGAGGTCTGAAGTCAAGAGCAAACACACACAGGAACTATAAGTAAAAAAAATGCACATGTTTTATTATGGAAATGTAACTCAAATCAATGGTGCTAGGTTCTGTAGAGCCTGAGAGCTGATTTCTGCCTGCATGTTTTATTTAACAAAGAAGCATGAAAATACAAAAACAATCTCAATTCTTAGCCTCATCAGATTGTCTCTTAGAACACCTTTTTTTTTTTATTTTCTGTTTTTCTCTGCTGTATCCTGTTACTGTTTGCTGCTGCAAAAGATCCAGTTACCCCACAGGGATCAATAAAGTTGAATTTTATCTGACTCACCTGCTTCTAATCACATTACCATATCAACAGAAAAGGTAATAATTGATCTGTGATAAGTTTATTGCTTCCTCTTGATGCTTCCAAGTTACCAAAACACCAGTTACTACAGGTTTAAAGTCCATTTCTACTAAAATACAAGTATATTTTCATGTTTCTTTGCTGGACGTTCACTTTCAGGATGATTCCAAGTTTTTTGGTTTTGTGGGGTCAGCAAAAATCTAGATCCAGACATGTATCCACTACAAGGACCGGTGATATTGCACATGTTTGGAAGCCAGTTGGGATCCACTATGCAATTTTTTGTATTGGAAACATCACTACACAGTCACTGAAAATGGAGATGAAGTTAGATATGCACCAATCCACATTCTGACCACTGACAGGAGAAGGATTAATATTGATTATTTTATTACAATGGCACCTTTCACTGGGTTGGATATGTGTTAAGCAGCAAGTGAACATAAGTCCCTGAAGCTGATGTGTTGGAAGCAGCAAAATGAGCAACATAAGGAACTGAGTGACTTTGACAAGGTGCATATTGTAACAGTGATGATCTGGTCAATGCATCTCCACAGCTGCAGGTCTCGTTGGGTGTTCCTGGTCTGCAGTGGGAAAAGGAGACCTACTCAATATTAGACAGGCAGTAATAATGTTCTGCTCCCATAGATGCTTGATTGGTGGAGGTCTGGTTTTATTTTCTTTTGGTAGGTACTAACCACTTTACACTGGGAATGAACAACAAGATTTGGAGATGCTCTGATCCAATGACTTGGCCACCACAATTTTTATCCCTTTTCCAGGGGTTCGTTTCACAAAGAGGGTTTAACAAAAACTCTGAGTTTGTTAACTCCAGAATGAGGAAAACCCTGAGTTTTCCCTTTCACAAAGGAAGGTAACTCAACCCAGAGACAGAGGGGTATCTCTAGCCTGTTTCACAAACAGAGGGAACTTAAACTCTGGGTCAGTTACCATAGTAACAGACTCTGTAAATCTAACCTGGTCGGGAGCAGGTTTTGTCAGTGAAACCCTGAGTTTCTCTGAGGCTCCGCCCTCTTTCAAACACACACCGTGGTTCATTCCCTCATTCATTCAGTCAGTAGGAGAGTTTTAGCTGAACAAAGTTCTACAATTCTGTCATTTAAAACAAAAATCAGTCTTTAGACCTAAATTAGACACAGTAGGTGCAGACTTTTTTCACTCACATGTCCTTTGGACAACGATCATGTTGCTGAAGGTGCAGCATTACCGCAAAGAGAATTAAATATTCATCGGTGGATGGTTCTTAACCCGCACATAGATGTTCTACCATTTTCACAGTTATCTTTTTTTTTTTAACTGAAAAAATCTGATTCTTACTAACTGTATTTTCTTCATTTCAGTCCAAATATCTCATCACACTTAAAATAAGACAGAATCACCTGAAGAGGAACTTTTCAGTGAGATATAAGAACTAATTTTAGACAATAGATCTGGAAAATCTGATTTCAGAAATCTTACAGAGATCATTTTCACTTGTGCCATTGACAGATGTTTTTGCTTGAATTAAGCACAAAAAAATGGAAAAATGGAACAAGTGAAAATGATCTTGGTAAGATTTCTTGAAATCAGGTTTTCCAGAAATTCCTTGTTAGATGATTCTGTCTTATTTTAAGTGTGATGAGATATTTGAACTAGAAATGAGAAAAATCCACTTGGTCAGATTTAGATTTTGTCTAATGTGAGCGGTACAGTTTCAGTCCCAGATCATCTACATACTCAGCCTAATCCATCCTCACATTTACAACATTTACCGTACTCATGCTCTGACATCCCAGTAAATAAGACAACTGTCTGCAGGACGATCACAGACAAGTGTCTGCAGGACGATCACAGACACTATCTGACAGAATCCAGATTAAGATAATTCCAGATTAAGTCACCATCATCACCACCACAGCAGTTAAATAAAGATATAATTCACATTTCATTTGTTCTTCTTTATTTCCTCCAAATACCAGAGTTAGTTTAGTGAATGTTCCAATAGTTCACATCATTAACATCATTCACCTCTGACCATGCACTCTACTCTAACTCTGCAGTTTCTGTATCTGCTGCTCCAATTATTGCATTTCGTGTGTTTTTTTTTTCCCAGCAGGTGAATTTTGTAAATCTCTTTTACTGGTAACTGAACACATAAGGAGGATATTAAAATATACAGTTGCACTTCTTTCTAAAAACATGTTCAAACTCTCTGTATGAGTGCATTCAGATATCCATTTCTAGTGAGTGAAAAACGCAGCCCTCCGCCTCCCCGTTGCCATGGTGACTCGTCGAATCGGGGCTCTACTGATGCTGCCTTTTTATAGTCGTGGTGCACGTGCTTAACTCCAGATGAAACTACTCTGAGTTGATCAAACTAACTCTAATGGGCTGTTCTGGAACTGAAAACTCTGAGTTTCCTATCTCCGAAGAGATCAACACAGAGTTTAGTATTAAACTCAGAGTTTGTTGAACCTGCTTTGTGAAACAGACCCCTGTTGCTTCAACCCTTGATGCTCTTGTTTATTGTGCTCTTTCTACACATCCACTTTGAGGTCTCAATGTTCACTTGATGCCTTATGTATCCAACCTACTGACAGGTCCCATTGTAATGAGATAATCAAAGTTACCACTGTGCCCACCAGTGGTCAGAATGTTGTGGCTGATCAGTGTTTATGTATATTGTGCTGTGTGTTAAACTATAGTGTACTGTAATAGCAGATGTCATTTGAACAATTTCTTGCAAGATGCTTACATGCTTTTTTGTTTTTTTATCCCATCACTCATTTTCCAACAGATGCTGTAATCTTTCTGGGGACATGAAGTCCCAAAATCAAAAACACAAAAACTCCTAAAAGTATTCCAAACAGCAGAGGTAACACCAGTATATTTACTGTCAGTTCTAGACGCAGTAAACCCAGAACTCCAGAAATGACACCTTTAACCCCTTAATGCCTGAATTTGTTTAAAAAATGTTTGTTTTGTTTGTTTGTTTCTAAATAAATTGGAGATTGTTAATTTCACTATAGCACATAAATTTCTTTAGTTCTGGGTATGTTGCATATTTGCAGCAACAGGTGATAAAGGTCAAAGACGATTTTATTGATTCTACAAAGCAATTTTGTGACTGTAAAACTGTAAAAACTATTATTACAAGCTAATGTCAAAAAGAGCTCAAACTTTTCATGTAGAACATAGGAGAAGAAACAAATTTTAGTTCAGAGGCTTTATACAGACCAATATGATCTTAAAAGGGCCAGACCACTGAAATAAAAGCACAATAACCTATAAATAATGGCAACTCCAAATTGTTTCTTTTTGTCATAGTTCAAAAAAAGTGAAATTACAATAAGAAAATATTGACATTTTGCAAACTAACCTTTCAAAAAAAATGTGAAAATGTGAACAAACATGAATGACCTGAACTTTCATAAGAAAAATAAGAGCAATTTTAACAATATTATGCCTTAGACATTACAACTTACAGATTACAGTTGATCTACAAATACACAAAACATTATGTAACAGGGTTTCATCAAGCACTCACTCATGGAATGCACAAAAGCAGAACATTTACACATTTGAATATGCCTAGCACCGTTTCATTACAGCCACATGTTGCTAATATGTTACGAATCAAAACATTCAAATAACTTAAAAAATATTTATCACACATTGTTTACTCTTATATATGCTCTAGAAGCACATAATAAACTAGTTGAGTATTTTTATTTTGGCACAACTTACCTTATATCCAAACACTTAACCACTTTTACAGCCTCCTTTAACATGTGTCATAAGTAGGAGCCTCTGCTTCCATTAGCCAGCTGTAGGTCCATCACCAACCGATCTGATGAGAAACAAGTGCTTGAAAAAGGTTCCCAGGAACATGTTGAATATGCCTGAATTGTTATTGGGGGAATATATACACTATCATGGTTTGTTCCTGTGATGGAAATGGTATGTCGCAACTTTATGACTGGCGGCATTATGGCGTTAAGTATTTAAACGTAGATGGATTTTTCTTATGGAAATTTGAGTGTGCCTCCTACTCTGCTCAGTCTTACTCAAAGAAACAAAAGTGCAAAATTCTCACCTATGAATATTTAGCATCAGAGCTATTCATGCCAGCTGTGAGGCAAAGTTGTGACTTTAAATACATTCATGGTCAATACAAAACCCAGCAAGGTTTGTATCAGCTCAGTCTTCAGGAATGGTAAGGGATTCAACATCAACTGGAGCCTCATCTGCAGCCTTTGTGTCTGATCCAGCATCTTATGCTCCTCTTCGTCTATGCCCAGTGTCCTTGTAAAAACTCTTCACTATCCTCATAGTGTAGTTGTTGGTTGATGCTGCTCCACATGTTACCTCTCACCTAATTTTCTTTGTCCTTGTGTCCAAAACAACATGGCTAGAAATCAACAAGTCTGTCATTATTCTTGTGATGTCTGTTTCAGATTGATTCTTTGATGCCTTTGTGGTGCAAAAGCTTGGAAAATCACCCTTGTCTGTACAGGTTTGTAGACATATTGTCCCTAAAATTTGTTCTTTCATTTTTCAGCAGGAATGTGCCAGCCGACATTTATAAATATACTAACACGTTGACCCATGGGGATCCACAGGTTCTAGATGTGGTAGTTTGAATGCTTTTGTGTATTCATGCATGCTGTACCGCATTGGTCCAGCAGTCACCGCCAAAGCATTCTGGGTATAGCAACGTGATGGTAAGGCTATTTTAAATTACTGATATCTCCCAAAATATTGGTCCTATCAACTTGCCATTTTTGCTAGTCTGTTCCTTGACCAAAAATACAGAAGTATGCCAAACTGCAGCAGTCAGCTCTTTCCAGATTTTGTGAATCCAGAGACACATATACACACGCACACAGAGGCCACTTAGCTTTTATAATATAGATATAAGATAGGTACGACGGGAGGTGCAGTCGCAACCAGATTTTTCAATCTAATCTGTTCTCACGTTTGTTCCACTGAATGTTCCCTGCATAATACATTCAGAGTGTTTCTCAGTCGTCAGTGTCTTTCACGACCTCTTCCGTGCTGCATCAGCTGATAGTTTACATCATAGCTCTGTTAGCTTACCTCTGTTTTTAGACAGAAAACAGCCACAGTAAAACCACAAATCACCCCTATTTTCTGTATGGTTTGTGTTGTCAGCAGTTGCTTTGAAGATGTGTTTGGAATCATCTGAACAAGGTCAGACCTGTCACACTTTAGTCTAAACCATGGATTAACAAACTGTGAACTTAGCAAACAGCCAATATCACATAATAACTTCATACCTTAATAACCTCATAATCAAACTCATCAATATAGCAGAAACACTGATTTAGGCATCAAACTCCATTGTTTTCATTAAGATCTGTGTCCAGTGGAGAAAACAACAGTACTTCTAATTTACACCCCTGGGATTTTCTTTGACTGTAAGGGTCTGATTTGCTAAGATCACAAATAACAGGTGCAAATTTGCTTAGTTGTACTAAAAAATGTGTGTGCTATTGATTTGTGTGTCAACTACGATTGCCTATGCAAATGACAAAAGGTGCAGTCTTGGAGACCACCCTATTTAAATGAGGATTTTGTGAGCACCACTGGTTGCCATTATGGAAGACAATACGCTGGAAAAACTGTTCTGGGACACTCCAGAACTAATGGCAACAGTGTGATGGAATGAGCCAGACGCAAGGAAGTGTAAAGTTGTGAGGAGTTTTGTCATATAAGGTATTGTATGACTCTTCCTTGTGACTGGCCCCAAAACATGCCCTAGTTCATTTAGAAGTTCTAAAATGGCATTGCTGAGTAGGCAATATGTTTCAATTTGATTTTCTTTTAAATGTTGATACGAGCAGAAAGGATTTGTTCTCTGCGTTTCCTTTGGTTTGCTTATGTCGTCTCCTCGCCCCAACAACTGCAGCCAGTTTTGTGCAAAGCTGTGCCAATTAAAACCTGCCTTTCAGTTGTGTTAAATATAGATGCAAAATCAGCACCACAATCAGTTTCAGGTTTGGTAAATCACATTCCACACAGTAAATAAATATTTGCATCTACTCCCAGTAATTTTATGCATTCTGGCAGAAACGCCTATAATGCAGATTCATGAAGGCAAACACACTAAATGGGTTGCGCAAGCTATTTTGCCCATTTGAGAGACGCAACCCTCAGGGCGTCCTGGTAGTAGATAAGCTTCGACGTGTTTTTACGTGCGCACTCAAGTTTGCGCACTTTTTTACACACAGAAACCTTTTATAAATCAGGCCCTAAAACTTGTTTCTTAGTGGTCCTCATCCCATGTGGTCACTTTCTCATGCTTTGGTCAAGGGCACCATTTCCTCACCAGTGACTCGCATAAAGCCACTGAACTGTTGATGTACATATATTTCGTTCATATCTCTGCAATCCAATACATTGGTATCTTTGGCAGAACTTAAGAACTATTTTTCTAAACATCCATTCATTCATCCATTTTCTTCCACTTATATGGGGCGGGGGTTGTGGGGGCAACAGTCTAAACAGGGATGCCCAGACCTCCCACTCCCCAGACACCTCCTCCAACTCTCGAGGTGTTCCCAGGTCAGCTGAGAGATATAGTCTCTAAACACTCTAATGATTTTTTGATAATGTTTTGATAGTTGAAAGTAGAAATACTGCATTTAGCCCCTTTAAATAAACACTTAGAACAGTACAACAAATGCCCAGATGAAAACATGGTGTACTCCCTCTGTAGTTATAAACAACTGATTACAAACACAGCTGTTACTATATTACATTACACTAAAGAAAACACAAATTCAGCTATATATTTCAAATCCCTTAATATTACATTTTGGACTTGCAGGATTCTGAGATTAGATTACATCAGTTGAAGTCTTTACAGTATGTCACTTTAGATCTTTTAACTTTTTCAGTCTTAATCAAATGTACTTGAAAAGGGATGTTACAGTAAAAGTCTGAATGTTTGGGAATGTTATTTGTGGTGCTGTTATCTAACAGGTCATCAAAGCCATGGATTTATACAAGGGTTAACGGATGTGATGTGATTGATTATACAGGCGGTAAACCAGGCACATGGATCAGTAATGACAAACTGCTGCAGAGAAACTGAATGTAACAGGCCTTTAGAGAGAAATCAGGGATGAAGGTCACACACCACACTCACCAAACGAGTGGGAGGATAAGTGTCAATCGCCATGGGTCCTGTCCCCTCCTCTGTGGTTGCTACGGTTACCTGGCATGTTGTAGGTCTCCATGGTGGCAAGCAGAACAGTGGTGATTGGTTGGATCAGCCCCGGCTTGGCGAATTGTATGCCGACGTGCAGGCTGGGGGGAGGGCTGCACAGAAACACGCAAACAGTACACACATGCACACAAAGGTCATGATTAGATTTTAGCAAATGGTATTAGAGGAGAGATAATGGAAGGATGACGGCTTCTGAAGGTCGGAGGACAGTCAAGATATGTGGAAAATATGTGGAAAAAATAGGCCACCGAGTGAGAAAAAAAGGTCGATAGAGTGTTAGAAAGAGGTGAGAAGGAAGAAGAGCGCAGAGGAGGGGATGGGAATGTGCACACAATTACTTTCTTTTTTCTATTTTTCACATGCTGGAAGCAGCTGTTTAGATTTTTTCACCCTCACTCTGCTTCACCAAGACATAAGGTCAGAGGTCAAGGATTAAGGTAAAAAAAAGAAAAACTATGTTTGAGCTTAACATTCAATGTGTCTTTCATGACAAATGAAAGAGTAACAGATGATGTACGGCAGGCAGGTCGAGGCTGATGTCTATTTCATAATAATAACTGGCTTATTGCACATTCTCCCAATTATTTCATGACTTCTTCATCAAGAAATCATTAATTCTACTAAAAATGATGTTAAATTGATATTATCGTTTTGCCCGTTACATAAATATAAGATTTTACCGTTGGAGCTACATATTAGTCTGCTAGTCATAGTCGAATATTCAACAAAGCAGTCAAACTGTGTTTTCATTACCTCTAAACAGTGAATCACAGTTTATCAGAAGGAGCTGGTCCTCTCAATGTCATGGCACCATGTTTATACGGTCATTTTTTGGACCATATGAACCATCCAGACCGCTCAGGTCCTCTGGCACAGGTTTGCTCTCGGTCCCCAGTGTCAGAACCAAACAGGAAGACGCAACTTTTAGTTTTTATGCTCCACACATCTGGAGCAAACTACCAGAAAACTGCAGGTCTGCTCAAACTCTCAGTTCTTTTAAATCAAGGTTAAAGACTCATTTGTTTACAGCTGCCTTTGATTAGAGTATTATTTTGCAACTCACAATTTTAACTGTTTTGATTGATTTAACATTATGTTTTTAATTTTAATAAAGACTGTTTTTAGCTTTTGTTTTAACTGTCTCTTATTCTTGTTTTAATTTCTTTATTTTTATCTTTTCTTCATTTCCCGTTTGTTTAATGTTTTATTCTGCTATTGTCCTAGTCTATGATTTTAATGTAATTGTGTATGTTTATGCCTTTGTAAAGCACTTTGAATTGCCATGCATTTGAATGATGCTTTACAAATAAATTTGCCTTGCCTTGCCTATTCGTAATCCAAATAGACCAAAGACTGGCTCTAGAGGGCGTTTTTGTTTCTCACACCGAGATGGAGGCTGTTTAGAGCAGCTAATTGCATATCTAAAATTAACCTCCCCACTAGATGCCACTAAATCCCACACAAATGCCTTTAAAAGATTTAAGATAAAATTCCATGATGACAGTGTGGATGTAGAATATTTATTTGCCTAATATAACACTAACATTCGCTAGTATGGCAGTTATGTTTAAACTTTCTGAATATACTTCATTAAGTTTAATGCTAAGTAAATACAGTCAAGCTTCTGTCCAGCATTTGAATGAAGACACACTTGTTTCTGGTGCATAACTTGAGAATCTAATGAAACAATGAAGAAATGCTTTATTTATGCACAGCAAAAATTTGTACATCAAAATGTTGCAAAAACTCTTTTCTTTCAAAAACTATTCACATGTTGATCTTAAAAGATTTAGTTTTAGATTTACAGGCCTTCAAGTGCACAGAGTGCCAGTGTTTCTCTCATTCACTCCCATGTTCAATTTCTCTCACTAACATGTTTGACAAACTCCACGTTCCCACAATCACTGCTCACTCAGTTCTGACTTTTTTTCCCACATATATACATCGATACATCCACAAGACACACCACAAGTCTCACACGAAAGAATTTATGGTTATGGATTAATAACAGTTTGTTTGAGAGACGTTTCTTAGTCTGTGTAGCATGGACACCCATGTCTCTTCCTTGAGCCCACATTGGGTGTTAAGCTCAGTAGATAACGCACCGGACTCCAATGCAAAACGCCGATTCATTTCTGGTTGCAGCAGTCATTTTCAGTTCAATCAACTGCTTTGATCAAATGCTTATTTTAAGATTTTTTTTATGCTGTTACTCTTATTTTAAGACTTAAATTCTAATATCCACCTCAGTCAGAGACTAAAATTCCTCATTTAAAGTAATTCAGTCTCAAATGAGTGTGATTTTATTTCTCGTACTAAGCAGTGTTTGCTAAAATTCCAGCATTTTTGTCTATTGTTAAGGCAGATTATGTTTTTTTTAATTTGATAGATTTTTATATTTGTTCTTAAGAATTCAAGCCAAGAATTGTTTTCTTACCCCATTGACAGATTGTTTTTTCACTTGTTCCACTGGCAGATTATTTTTTTTTTTTGCTTGAATTAAGCAAAAAAATTATATATATATTT
>JAPTYQ010000011.1:19984852-19997065 GCA_029814465.1 Ostorhinchus cyanosoma
TCTCTCTCTCTCTCTCTCTCTCTCTCTCTCTCTCTCTCTCTCTCTCTCTCTCTCTCTCTCTCTCTGTCTCTCTCTCTATCTATCTATCTATCTATCTATCTATCTATCTATCTTTTTTTTTAAAATAATGTTTTCATTGTGCTATACTTGGCTGTTTAATGATAACTAAAAGGTCATGTATCTGTAATAAAACACACAAGCAAAGTATAATTGATTTTACTGATCAGAAATGTCATATTTTTCATTGATGTAATGTTCTTTACCATTATTAAAAATCAGTGTTGGATAGAAATTTCAATCACATGTAAACCTACATTATTATATATGCAGTATGCACAGATGTCTATTTTGTCAAGATTCCCCTCACAAATCCTAGAAAAAGAGAGAATGAACATACAAATAATTCAATACATGAATAAATACAAGTGATGAAGGGACAGAGTTGTTTAGGGTCACGATCTCTCTATCCTCATTCACTAAATTGTCATACAGGTAAATAAAAGTAACTCAATGCAAATAAAGAAATATAGAGAGGGAATAAGCAAATTTTGCAATATAAATGGTCAGGGAGCTTAAATTATCTTAGAGTTTCACTTCTGTCATTTTATTTTGTTGAGTGGGTTCAATACTTAGTTGCAAAAGTATGTGTTATAATGTTATTTTTAATCTATTTAGACCTGTTCCTGTTTGATTCATTCCTCTTGAACAATGAGCATCTGCATGTACAAATCAATCAGATTTCCTTGAAGAGGCATAAAGTTTCAGTCACTGAAAAATATGACTTTGACATGACATGAGCCTGTGTTTAACTTAATTTCTGTTATAAATGGTTTTTTTGTTAGTTTGTTTTTGTTAGTTAGTTTGTTTTGTTTTTATCCCTCCTATGCCATTTGCACTGCTTCCTGTTTTGACAATTTATGCCATGAAAACTTGAAGAAGAAAAATAATTGATAATAATAATAATAATAATAATAATAATAATAATTATTATAATGAAATAATTGACAATAAAAAAAGACACGGGCGGAAAGTCCTGTTTCCAACGAAAAACAAACAAACAAAGAAACAGAACATTTCTGTCTGATTTTTAAGGTTTTCTGTGGTCTCGGCTGGTTTTCCTCTTCATCTTGGTTTCCGGTCTGAGTGATCGTGCAGCTTGATGCAGCCCACTCACAGTGGGCGTGGCCGGGCCGTGTTGTCATGTTTTTTTTCTACCACTCGGCCACCACGTGGAGAGTTGGGTTTCGCGGGAATCCCCGACATGTGACATTCTGTCGTAAACAGTAGGACTCTATGGAGATACTCTAACAGGAAACATTTTTTCTTCAAGTATATAATGAGTCTTTAGATGCATTTGATCATAAAACACACCGAGGTGAAAGGTTGAACTAAAGTTAAAGCTTTTATTTTGATAGAGTCTGGACATGACCGGAAGCCATTTTATTTTGGTGATCGATCGTATCTGCGTTTTATTCCTATGAGTGGAGTAAGAGAATATCTTACATTAAAAGAGAAAAATGTTATCTGAACAGCACTGAGGAGCAAGTATTTTTATTTCTTCCAACTCCCTGTTAAAAACACCTTTATTCCAGATAGCACGACCTTTGTACTCTGCTACTTTTATTTTCCATCTATGGTTAGTAAAGATCTGGACATGATTATATGCTTTTTGATTCAGCTGTTTCATTTCATGCCTGTGTATACCGAGTACACACGTTTGTCTATTTATTAAATGGCAAAAGTTGAGTGATATTGAAAAATCTCATGAGTTCATGTCAAATGCATGGTATAGATACTGGGGTAAAGTATAATACTTAGATAAAAGGAGCAGAAACAGGCCACACCATAAAACATGCTTCCAAAAAACGAGAAGAAGAAGTTAAGAGGATAAATACACATTAGTCTTCTTTAATGTATGCTCTACAAATCCCTAAAACTATTTAATATCCTCTTCATGATTGTTTACATTTGGACACTATTATTTGTTAGCTGCAGGATCTCTGTAGCACCGCAATGATCCATTTACATCATATTGATTGTGGCATGCTGATTAAGCTTTATCCAGTGTGTCTACTTGTCTTCATCTTCTCAGAGGTACTGTATAAAATTATTTAAGTCAGGAAAATCTTCATCAAATCAAACGCGCAGTCTTTATTGTCATGCACAGGCAGAATGAAGCGTTCTCTACTGTTGAAGTAATAAAAACTAGCAGCTCCAACTACAAAATACCAATATTAATGAGGTCATAGTAACACTTTTTAAAGTTATGTTACAAACTTGTCCCACCCCTGTCTAATATCTATACCAGCAAATTTAGAAATCGCCGTTGAAAGTATTGTGTTGCGTTTTGTCCCGATTTGAGATGAATAAATTGCAAGCTTATTTTCCTTGTGAACTTCCTGTTTGGTGACATTACTGCAGGTCCAACTTGACACCATAGACGAAGAAGGGGCGTGTCATTAGCCGTCGCTCGTTGCCCAAATGCTAACTGCGGGCTAAAGTTGGCTGTTGTACTTTCATTTTCTGACATTCCGTCTCTGGGATGCGCAAGGCTTCGAGGAAAACGAAACTAGAGCCTGTCATAGTTGTCTCGGAGCGTCCTTTACCCACAAATGTAGACACTGAAGTCTTTCTTGCTGATATATTAACAACTTGTTCCTGTCGAAAGCGTCTAAAAGTTTTTACACGCTAGCCGTCAAAACAGTCCGGGGAAGGTCAGCTAGCGTTAGCCGCTAGTCCCCGCTAGCATGGACGGTGGCGGAAGCATGAGAAGCAATGAGGAGAGGGTCGCAGAGAAACTGATGGATGACTACCTCAAAACAATTGGTCTGCATCGGAAGAAGATAGCCAAGGATGGATCGTGCTTGTTTCGAGCTGTGGCTGAGCAGGTAAAATTATAAATCTGACGTAAAGTTTTGTAACGAGCTAATTGGGTTTGGTCTGTTTGTTGTGTTTATCAGCACGTTAGCTTTATTAATTACGCACCAAGCATAACTGGGTAAACTTGACACTTTAAACCAAGGGGTTATACAATTAAAAGGAATTGTAAGGTTAGATTTAGATTTGCATATTTATGTATTTTCTTATATTTTTTAGTGATTAAGCGGCTGAAAGGATTTTTTTTACGGCTCACTGATGGAATGACTTAAATACAGCATTAAGATGCAAGTATAGATTTACTTATTTTTTCATTGCATTTCCGAAAAATTACGTTATTTTTTATTTTATATTGTAGAGTGAATCAAGCAAAGTTACACCTTCCACCACTCCCCTGACTGTAATTACAAAAAGAATTGTCACTAAATGTTTCAAAATGTCCAAAACTCTTGTGTAATTGTTGAAGATATGTCATTGATGCAGGACTTCCCAGTTAGAATTAATATTCAGATATCTGTGTCATTGTTGTCTCTAAAGTAAAGTAGTTAAGTTTTGTTTTCTTGCAGGTATCGTGGTTTCTGCTTTAGATCCCAATAAACACGTGATATGAGCAGTAGAACACTCAGAAATTTACAAATGAACTGTCACTACTTAGGTTTCATAAGAACAGAATAAAAAGTAGTCTTTAAACTGCCCTAACAGCCCAGATATCCCCAATATGCACGTGTTTGTATTCGCAGTCGCAGGATTTTTACAGAATTTGTATTGGTAGACACAGTACTACAGTCTGTTGTATTCCACAAGAGAATAATCTTACAAACTATGGCAATATTTGATTGATTGATTGATTACAGCAGGACAGAAACATGAGACCTCAACAGAAATGCAACAGAAAGTGTCTAAAGCTGAATTTATGGTCGTGTGAATGTCATGCGTCACTACCTATGCTGTCACTTTGGCCAGCCCTGTGTTTGCCCGCACAGCCTTGATGTGCACCTCTTACAGATTGTTACTATGCAGCATGACAACACAGAGACACACCCTCCTGGTTGGCCAATTTATGATCATGTGACACCAGGACTATACAGCAACAAATGTGGGGTTTTGCCGTATATAGTACATTTGTTTTTGTTCATTACTTATTAGGCCCGAGCCGAATAATTTCACTTATGTTCTTGTCTGTTACTGTTTACCCCTGAAAAACCTGTGCTGTTATGCGCATTAATAAATCCATATAATTTAACAAAATTGTGCCTTTATTTGATTTGTACAATCAATAATTATTAGATTTTGGTATTCCCCATCAGTTAACCTATTTTCATTCAGTGGTCACATGGCCCATCTCCTACATTGCCTTTTTCTCTGTTGCTTACACTGTCATACTTTAAAAGAACAATTATATCTTCGCTGACTTCTATGAACTCGCAAAGACGCTGCCACGTGTCGGCCGCTGTTGTCTTTCTAAAACAGGAAATTCCTGCTGGAAGATATCAAAACCATGGAAATAACCCCGCCCACTGGAGTGTCATCTGTAAAACCAGCTAATACCAGCACTACTTCCACCTTCCAATTTGGAGGGGAAACTACAATACTTAATGTTATCAGATATGCCATACCTACATGACACAGAGCTATGCACAACCATAAATCCAGCTTTAGCAGATGTTATAAAAGTATAAAAGTAGTAGTAGATATTATAAAAGTCAAGTGGCCTCTGCGTGCATGCATGCATGTTTATGTGTGTGTGTCTGGGGACTCTCTCAAAATCTGGAAATAGCACACTGCTGCAGTTTGGCATACTTATGTATTTTTGGTTGATGAACAGACTAGCGAAACTGGCAAGTTGATAAGACCAATATTTTGGGAGATATTAGTAATTTTAGAATACAATAGACTTAAAATCAAGCTGCTATACCCAGAAAGCTTTGGCAGTGACTGCCGGACAAATGCGGTACAGCATGGACAAATACACAACAGCATAGCAAGTACCACACCTAGAACCCGTGGATCTTGATGGGTCAGTGTTCTAGTGTATTACCACGTTTCCACTACATGGTCCCAACTCGACTCGGCTCAGCCTTTTTACTTTTCCATTATGAAAAGGACCTGGAATCTAGTACTTGGTACTAGTTTTTTGGTATCACCTCCACTCAGGTTCCAAGCGATGCTAAAACATCACGTATAAACCCTGTAGACACTGATTCGTCAGACAGTTGTCTCTGTGACCTGCTGGGTTACAAAAAACAGATGCAGAAGTTGACAGTAAATGTAGCACTACATTAATCCACATGATGACAGCCTAAAACTACACCATGGTCGGTTGAGGAGATTCAGTCTTTAGTGGCCAACGTAAAACTTCAGACAACCCAAAACGAGCAAGTTTATTAGTAACTCTGAGCAGATGACACAAGTAACGTGTTCCACCACTATGACGTCCAGGTACTGTAAAGTCAGTACTATCCTGGAATGGAAACGCACTCCAGGAATACCTAGTCCTGTCGAGCTGGTACCATGTAGTGGAAACGCCAAATGTGATATGAGTTAACAGAGTTGTTGACCTTTGACCCTGTCTAGGTGCTGTATTGCCAAAGTTTTCACACTGAGGTTCGAGCACAATGTGTGGAGTTCCTGAAGAAAAACAGAGAAAGTTATGAGGCGGTATGGAAATAAATTGATATGTATTTGTGTCTTTCTAACACATTAATCTGATTGTGGTATTAGCTTTGCCTTTGAGTAGACAATCTGTATTATTATTTTTAATAGTAGTAGTAGTAGTAGCTGCCTTTATTGAGAAATCAAGATGTTACGGGTTTTTTGTGGATCTTTAAAGTATCTAAAATCATAAAAAGCAAGATGTAATTGACCACAACTTATATGAAATTGGAAAATAAAAATACATACTTTCTTTATGACATTGTTTGCTTTTATTTATTAGTACTTCATGTAATCGTCATAATTTAATCGAAATTATGTTTGATTTTGCTTGAATAGTGAAAGTACAAACTGAAAACTCCTTTCACTCTGAATTCATTTTTGTATCGTTAGTGTATATTTTCTGTGGCACATAGAAAAGTGTTCAAAAATAAGTTTTATGCTCCACAATCCAGAACCCATAGATATTTGTTGTTTTTACCAAGACTAGACAGGACAAAAACATCACATTTTTAATTTGAAAAATGAAATATTTCAATAATGAGTAAAGTTGTGAATCAAAGTCATGTTTGCCATGTCCTGTGTTGCAGTTTATTGAAGGAGACTTTGAGGATTACCTGTGCAAGCTTCAGGACCCACAGGTAAACTCAACATCTGCCATTGTTTCATCAATAGGTGACTGTTAAGAAAAAGAAAAGTGATATTTATTCAACTGTTTTTCAGCAATGGGTTGGAGAGGTCGAGATCAATGCGCTGGCTGTCATGTACAAGTAAGAGATATGTTTTAATGTGTTTTCTCTTTGTGGTTTTACCTGGAAAAAAAGGATTCTGTGAGCAGAAATGCCATCAAAACATGCAGAAATTCAGTTAATGTTTCTGTTTTTTTTGTCCATAGGAGAGATTTTCTTATCTATCAGGAACCCAACAAACCGGCTGTCCACATTACAGACAATAACTTCAAGGACAAGGTGAGACTGAAAATAAATTTTACTCCTTTATAATTAATTAGTCCGTTTTACAAAGAAGTTTTTCTTCAGGTGTGCATTTTATTCTTTTGATTTGTCTAGTATTTCTTTTGTACAGGATGTCTATAAAATACATGTTGACATATAGACTATATTGAAGAAATAAAAGATTTATTGAAGGCCTTCAATCAAACAGATGCAGCATATATTAATTCATACATGAATTTATTATAAAGCAGTTAAACCTGCCTCATATTGTTCAGTTTGTGTTAAAATATTATTTTGGGTTACACTGGACTGAGATGTGTCTATTCTTCAGATTATCGATAAAATTTTATTTAAATTGTGCCACATCATAACAAAAGTTATCTCATGTCACTTTACATTTAGAGTTGGTCTAAACCAGACTCTTATGGCTCAGCTGATTGATGAAGATGCTAATGCAGTTTTTATTTTAGCAAAAATGAAAGAGCTATTTTGAAGTAACAGAATAGAATGAAGTTTTTCATGAATCTCCTCATGAATCATTTTGTCTCTCAGGTGCGGTTGTGTTTCTTGAATGGGAATCACTACGACAGTGTATATCCCATCAGCTACATGAAGGGCGCAGCTGTCTGCCAGTGTGAGTGTCCAGGATTAAAACTATCTGAACTAAAGCTCAGAATTTGCAGAAATGTTTTTAAGCTTAAACTATGGTTTAAAGACAACGAGGACCTTGTAGCACTGAAATCACTGCCTTTGTCAGCCAGTTAAAATTTTTTGTAGAAAAAGTCTGCACATTTCTGTTTGTGTATGTGTGTGTGGATTTGTGGTCATTTTTGTTTCCCTTGTGTCTATGTCTGTCTCCAAACTCTTTTTCTAATTTTATTTGGATGATTTTTTTTTTTTCAGTTTAGTTTTAAGTAGTTTTTGGGTTATGGCCCAAAGGTTCTAACATATTTAACAGAGACACAGGAGATGAAAGGATTCAAATTGTAATGTTCTTTATTTTTACTGGTTAAGGTAAGGTGTTGATTTTCCCTACTTAACCCTTCCCGTGCCCTAAACAAAAAAAAAAGAACCAAAGTTTAAAAAAAAGAAAAGGACCAAGGGGAGCCGGCCAGCTTAACAAAAGGACGGTATGTGGATCAGATCGACCCTGTACAGGACCGTAGCAGCTGACCACATACCACTACCCCTATCCTATCAAACACAACCTGCAACTAAATTTCAAAAAAGAAAAGCTGAAAACGTGATGTCCGGACCCACCTTGTCAAAGGAAAAACAAAGGCTGATAAAAAGAGCTAAGGCACAGCCAACATGACACTTCAGGACAATAGCGCAAAGCTTGGACCCTGGTGTTGGAGCTGGAGCACGAGCAGGAGGCAAGAAGGAGAGAGAGAGAGAGAGAGAGCCTAGTGCCAGTGTTCAATTTTTTATTTCTGAGATGGTGGGATACTAATTGGCTGTTTACCAAAAGAACACTAAATGAGATACAATGCAAAAGTATAACGGCAAAAATACCAAATAAGGAGGGAGCAATTATCACTTAACAAAATAAATTATTATAGAAAAAACCCACAAAGGGGAAAAAGATGCACCAGAACCTAACAGTTTGCCAGTCAAGTTGCTTTTTTTGAATAATTTTTAGTGGTCAGGGTGTCTGTGATGCTGCCTGTAGATCATTTTCAGTGCCAGTGTCAAACCTGCAGCTGAACATATAAACTTGGAGCAGTGTTAAGTCTGCTGTCTGTATGTGTGTTAAAGCCATCCTGTACGAGCTGTTGTACAGTGATGTGTTCAAGGTGGATCGAAGTTTACTGGTTGGGTGTCAGCGGATTGCCCGACCCTCTGATGTGCTGAGTGATGACAGCATGGCCGCCTGTATCAGCAGTGACGAGTCCGATGTGGACTCAGCTGAGGTGCAGAGGTAGGAGACAAATATTAACCAGTTTTCTTGTACTGAAGCATCTGTAATGGATTTCCTATTCAATAATTTATGGGGTTTTTTTGGCAACAATTAAAGCTGGTTTTTCAGCCTAATGATTTTGTTTGTTTTTGTGTTACAGATTGGACAATGGGGCAAGCACTACTACAACAAAAAGCAGGGTAATATGAACACGCTGTCAGATCCCTGTACACACCGCTGAAATTTACACTGACGAATAACTGTGTGTCTGCGTTTATGTGTGCATGGCGTTTCAGGGCCGGGGGCGTGGCCGTCATCTGTCTGACAGGGTGAGACGATCTCTGAACCCGACTCTGTTCAGAAACATAGAGTTTGATGTCTGGCAGAGGACTAAGAAAGGTGACGCATATAAAGATAAGCACAGCATACTTAATGTAGCACTCTTCTTCTACTATCGGACACGCACTGAATTATCTTTATTCGTCACAATTATTACTATTACTCACATTATGCTTTTTATTCATGTTATCATGTAATTGTATTAAACATTTTACATCAGTTTATGTTTGCTTTTATTTTAAAGCTTTATGTCATTTGTTTTTGTATTTATTTACCTTATTTACACTTTTAATAGTATTCTTGTTAGTTTTTTATCTGTAGTTTAAATTTTTTAGCCTGTGTAAATGCTGTACATTCATTGACATTGCATTATATTTAATCTGTTTTTTTATGACATTGTTAATCCCAAATTGAAATTATGTTTACATTATGTTATTTTAATACAAGTGGTATTTGTGTAATTTTTGTTTAAATTGTTTTATTAAATGTTTTTTACCACATTTTTTTCCCCTCTTTTAGCCCAGCAGAAGCTGGATTTCTGCATTGCTGCTGGGATGCAGTACGCTGTTGGAGACCGCTGTCAGGTGTGTGTATGTTTGTGTGTGTGTATGTTTGTGTTCACTGGGTCATTTCCTTACAGACGTGCAGTGTTTACATTAGTTTTGTTTTTGATTGCCCTGTAGGTTCGTCTTGAGGGCAGTGGGCGGAGTTACAATGCAACAATCAAAGAGGTGCCACCAAGCAACAGCCCAGTGACAGTTTATATAGAAGAACTGGGCAGGAGGTGTGTTACTAACAACACACACACGCACACACACGCACACACACACACCACTGAGTCCATCTGTGCCCTTGAGTTCCTTATTTTTTGGGGACGTAAAGGTGATCCACACAATGTACGGCACTGTCTAGTAGTTTTAGTCCACCCTAAGATATGTTGTTTTTACACAGTTGTAATGAGCATCATACCTATTTTTCAGTCTGGATGGGAATGTTGTGCATAAATATAAGGTACATGGCCTTGACAGGAAGCAGCTAGTATTTTGTGTGATCTCTGTTCCCATGACAAAGCAGCACAAACACGAGTGGACATATGTTGAATGAAACCAGAAGAGTTCAAGACATTAGAAGTACAAAGGAAGTTTACACTAAATACTGGATACTTGAGACTGTTTTTTTTGTTTTTCTCTAAAATTCTTGTTTTTTCAGAAATGTGTTTGAACATTATATATACAGCTCTGGAAAAATATAAGAGACCACTGCAAAATCATCACATTCTCTGATCTTACCATTTATAGGTATGTGTTTGAGTAAAGTGAGCATGTTTGTTTTATTCTTTAAACTGACAACATTTGTCCCAAATTCCAAATAAAAATATTATTTAGAGCATGTATTTGCAGAACATGACACATGGTCAAAATAACAAAAAGATGCAGTGTTTTTGACCTTATATAACGCAAAGAAAACAAGTTCATATAAATTTTTCTCTTTTTTTTTTCAATTTTTTATTAGGATTTTCCATGACTCATATGTTTATTCACACAACAATTCACCATTTCATCCATTCATCTGAAATTTATAACTGAATCACTCAGTGACATGACTGTGACTCCACGGATGATACAGATAAGGATGATTGGTCCTCCCTCAGCCATACAAAAGATGTAACTTATACAATACAAAATTAAGAACTAAAGTCCCTGGAACAGGGATGCTGGTGTGCACATTTGTGATATTAAAAAATTAAAAGGAAAAAAAACAACCCCATTGAAAGGAAAAATCCATGGCTTGGACTGTCCATGTTCCTCCAGAAGTTTTCAAAGTTGGTTCAGGTCTGGAGACTGGGCTGGACATGACAGGGTCTTCATCTGGTGGGCCGTCATTCACACCTTTATGGACCCATCTGAGGGCAGGAGCATTGTCATGAGAGAAAAATTAGTCCTCAGAGTTTGACAACATTGTCAGAGCAGAATTCCAGTAGTTTTCAATCTTTTTTTTCATTCCAATTACTTTTGCAGTTCTAATAGCACTGTTTTTGCCACTCAGCTAGTCCTGTTGTTAGAAGATAGTGATGGCCACAGTAGTGGTTTTTATAGTTCTCCCTAAATTAGACATGGATCAGGTGTCTATTCAGTAGAATAAGGTGTGTTTGTGTTGGAATTCAGCAGACATAGGAATAGAATAGCTGTCATACATGTAGCATGGTGATTTCAGAGGAGATTGCAGTGGTCTCTTTAATTTTTGCAAGAGCTGTGTTTATTTCATTTATTTAACCAGGTAACTTAGTTGAGAACAGTTTCTCATTTTCAATAATGACCCAGACATTATAAACAAATAATCAATCACTGTCACAGGCAATTTAGATTAAGCAATGAACCTATTAGTACATGTCTTTGGATTATTATTGGGATTGATTATGGGAGGAAGCTGGAGTACCCACAGAGAACCCACGCAAATACGGGGAGAACATGCAAACTTCGCACAGAAAGGATCCTGGTGTTGGAATTGAACTCAGAACCTTCTTGCTGTGAGGTGACAGTGCTATCCACTGCACCACTGTGTTGTACACCATTTTCTTCCTAAAACAGCAAGTGTATTTGTTGCCTAAAACTTTTGCACAGTACTGTTAATCTTCACATTTAAGGGTAAACGGATGAGGAATTTTGTTAAAGGTAAGGTGAGTCTCCACAAAATGAAATACTGAATATTTACTGCAAACTTATTTGTGTGTTTGTAGACAGGTGCCTTTGTGGAATTTGCGTCCTGCGAATGACGACGGCAGCTGGAGCTTCGTGAACAGAGACAAGAGACTCGGCAACGGACACGGAGGTGCTAAAACCAGGCTACTAATTACATGTATAATAATAATAGAAATAATAATGGATTGGATTTCTGTAGTGCTTTTCAAGGCAATTATTATATTCAGTATTTACTACATTATTGATCCATTATTCATTCACTCTCACATTCCCAGTCTGGTGGTGATAAGCTGTTTTAAACTATTAATCTGCTAGTTGTAGAAGTTTCCACATTAATGAAGCCATCTTGTTTAGAAATATCTAAAACAAGGGAAAAGGGTTTTAATGAAATCTTTAAGTGGTTTCTGTTCAGCATCCAAATATAAAAAAATAAATACATAAAAATCAGCAACTCCTGTAGAAAAGCTGTGGCAAAATATCTTCTCAGTTTTTCAATTTCAAGAACAGATTACTACGACCAGTAAACTCGGGTTGGGAATCTTAGTTGTAAGGCCGATACAATACGCAATCTCGATACGGCATCCTGTTATATTAAAGATATGTGTGGCATATCGCGAAGTGATACGATACAATTCACACCCAAATCATGATACAGAGCGATTAAGCACATTCTGATTCAACACATTCATTCTGGTAAAAGAATATGCAGTGGAATTCAATGAGCTTTATTTCCATCCATCCATCCATTTTCTTCCGCTTCATCCGGGGCCGGGTCGCGGGGGCAACAGTCTAA
>JAPTYQ010000011.1:19997165-20010316 GCA_029814465.1 Ostorhinchus cyanosoma
CTCAGAAAAGTGTCACCTTAATGTCTGAGTGGGAGACAGGAGTGTGTGGTGAAGAATCTTTGATCCGAATGTTACATATGTATCAAACCCTTTCAGTTCAAAGTCTTCAGTACAATATGGAGGTGTACCAAATGAATACATGTAGCCTATTTGAAGAACATAAACACTCGCCTTAAGTTTCCACATGAACTTTGAGCAGAACACACAGTATGAGCAGGGTGGACGCCGGTGCAACCCGGGTACAATATTTGATATCAGACGGACGTCTAAGCGGTCCATGCACATCTACATGCTGAAGGTGAACCATGGTAGCTCAGGGCAGCGTCACAAGTACAAAGCCAGAGTTGGAAGACCCTCCATCTTCTCTAAGGTCTCCCATTTGGGATTCCCTGTCAGTTAATGTCAATGGAGAGAGATGAGTCAGCAAAACAAGAGCGGTGTGCCAGCATTGTTTTTTGGAGATTGGTTTTATTTCTGGTAACACGTCAAATTTCAGAATGCATTTCAGACCCACACAGTAACAAAAACTTTAGCTTTAGAGTGACCTTTAATTGTTCCGAATATGTTGCATTTTTACATGAGTAAAGTTTTTTTTTAATGAGATTGGTTTCCTTCACTGTACAGAAAATGTATCACACTGACAAAATTTTTGTACCGTTACACCTCTACTCATAACAGTCATACATTATACCAAGAATCAAGTGAGTGAGAAGTTGAGTAGAAGATTAAAACTTCCAAGGTATGAGAAGTTCTGTACCTGACCAGTCACTGCTTTAAGAGGCTGAGACGTCACACTGTTGATGTAAATGAGCCTTTACAATAACAAAACAAATCGTTTTCATAAAAATAAAATACATGTTCTGCTTTTACACTCTCAGATTGGGAGCAGAGGGGTCGGGGTCGAGGTAGAGGGAGGTCCACAACAACGTCCTCTGCCGTTACCCCGGCAACCGCTTCATTACCTGGTGGGCATGTGTTGAAGCAGCACTCTTGGCCCCCACAGGCCACTGTGGAGGAGCTGGGAGGGTCGAGAGGCAGCAAGTCAGTTCATTTAGTTCAGATAATCTTCATTTCCATTTATATTCCTGCTGTGTCTATGAAAGTACTCTGTGGCTGTGAGTGAATATGGTTATATGTGTGTTTTTACAGGAAGTCTTTGAGCACGGCTGACTCAACATCCTTTGGTCTGACTGAGGAGGAACGTTTGGCCAAAGAGGAGGAGGAGAGGAACGTAGCATTGGTGGAGATTCAGCTTAGAGATGAACACAGCTTCCCTGCACTCAGTGTGAGTAAAATAGCAACCGGAAAAGAAAGACCATTTATAGGCAGGCAACCACAGGTTTGAATCCTTTGAGTGAGCATGAGGAGAAATATCATGGGCAACATGATATTACAGGAAAAGAGTTTCACAGACGTGTACTTGGATCTTTTGTTCCATTTGGACTATTAAAATGTGATATTTCAGCTCATTTAAGCTCTCTAACCTGATGCCCTTTGACAAATGAATGTGCATCAATTTGCTGTTTTTGATTTGAAGTGGTAGCACAATGCTCAGTGTTGCTGTACTGTATCTCGTCTTGACAGTAAATAAATTGGCTTGTTTCCTCCCCTCAGGCTCCTTTGGCCCACAATGAAGGAGGGAAGAAGAAAGGTGGAGAAAAGAAAAGATCCCAGCAAAGTGTTAAGATGGTAGATTGACCCCACAACCATGTGAACTTTGGCTTTAAGTGACCTCTGTCCCTGTATATTTAAGTTTTACATCTATACACAGTTTCTTTACATGGCTTGTCCATCTGCAAAAACATTGCTGCAGCTCTACATAACTTTTTTGTGATGCACAAAACTTTTTCACCTGTACCACAGAGTTTTAACTGTTTGACCATAAATCTCAATAATTGTATATATTTCAATCTGTACACATTACTTAAATGTTGGAAATGCCATGTCCAATGTCACTTAAAAACATTAAGAGAAACTAGAAATTTTTACATTCCCTGAAGGAATTGTAACCCGTGTGCTTGCCTCTCACTGGATCAGTGGAGTCGTGGCCAGGTGCAACATAAAAGTGAGAAATAGCTCCTGCTCACTTTGTACATGCAAGGAATAAAATGATCTAAAATTTAAAAATGTGTCATGTACAATGTGGAAGTTAGAGGCAAAAACGCAGATGTATCCGTTATAGTGCCACCTAGTGGAATACGGGCACAGTTTTTGGTATGGTAGATCTGTGTCCTATTCTATAGGGTCCATGTCAATTTCACAGCCTTCAGCAGAACTGTTCAGCTGGAAGAAATGTTTGTGGTTAGTCTTGGAATAAGCCACGCCCACATTTGCAGACCATACCCACCTTGTAGCTATGGTCTCAGGAATGGCCCTTCATCATTCCCACCAAATTTCGTAGAAATCAGTAGAGCCGTTTAAGAGATATACATTTCTATGATTCATAGCGCCCCCTAGTGACTAAAATGCACCAAACTTGGCTCCTCCCCTCACAGTCACATGTCAACCATGGCTGTAAAATTTTGTGTTTGATAGCATTTACTTTGACCGAGATATGCAACAGTTAGCATTTTTATTAGCTAGCTACAAATGTATTCATTCATAATTGTCGAATTTTTCAACCGTTTGCTGAGCTTTTGATAACGTTAGATCAAGTTGAAGACTCGAATGTATATTCCAAAATTCACAGTGTTTGGACCAAATTCCAAGGAGTTATTCGAAAAAGTAGGTTTTACAGATTTTGCCGGGAGAAAAATCCAGGTGGAAATGGGCATGGCCTAGCCCATGTGATTCAGTACTATTCAGAGAATCTGTGGATATGAGGTTTTTGAATGTGCCACATATACTGTTTGAGTTATAGACCAAAACGCATTGTCCTTGTTTATAGCACCACCTAGTGGAATACAGCCACAATCAGACCACATCCATAATTTTTGGGCCAAGTTGAACATTTTGTATATTTTCGATTTTTGTTCTGATGTACTGTGGTACCCATGGTAGCCACTTGAAAATGGCCCCATTCATTCCGGAAGGACATTTTTGAGTGTTTTTTTTCACATTTTTTATGAAATCTGTAAATCGGATTGCTAAGAAAAGTCATAGCACACTATTCCCATGCAGGCTGCAGATTTTTGCGTCAACATTTTTGGTGTATTTCCAACGGTGTGGGCCGTATTTTTTTCCGAAGTTTTTTTTATAAGTCAGAACGAACAATAGTCCCCTGTGCTTTGCATTTCATGCAAGCACACGGGGAAAAATTGTACAGTGTTTTTCATTGTATCAGACAGCTGTGGTGAAAAAGGCACATTTGTAGAGTGTATTAATGCCTCAAGTCACTATTGTAATACGCATTGTCTTTTCTTTGCTTGTGCAGATGAGTCCTGTTGAAGATCCCAAAGCACCATCACCCCCTGCTGGAGAACAACCCAAATCAGTCACCCCACCACTAACAGCTCCTACAAAAGCAACACCCACCATCCCCTCCCTTCCTACAGCCCCTTCTGTAAACTCAAGAACAGACACAGGAATGAATGTGGCTTCCACTGCTGCTACTGACACTACTGCTGTTTCTAGCCTCCCAGCAGGTTTTGCTCCACCCACTAAAACAAACACACTGTCTTATGCCTCAGCTGCCAGTGGTGTTCCACATTCACCTCCTGCTGCTGCAGCCATGATCATCAAACCTCCTGTAATGGGCAGCATGCCTTCCTCCACGTCCTGCTTTGCTTTTGTCACCCCTGTTCTTCCCGCTGTCTCCTCCTCCCCTCCCATCTCTTCTTCACCTAAGCCTCCCACTGCCTCCTCTTCTCCCTTTCTTCCTCCCACATCCTCCCCTTCTCCTGGTGTTTCAACTCCTACGTTCATCGCTCCCATCGCTCCATCCCCTGTTGCTGCTCAGGGCTTCATCCCTCCCCGTGTCTCCCCTCCACTCACCCCACTAACCCACTCACCCAGCCCACCTATGTCCTCAATCCTGATCCCCTCCTCTTCCTCCTCCTCCTCCTCCTCTCTTATCCGTCATGCTCCTCAAGCTGATGAGGCTCCACCACCTTCAGTGCACACCAAAAGTAAGAAAATGTCTTTTATTGCTATTTCAACTCGCATTAGTTAGTTTGTTGTTTACTCCTTTTGGAAAAATACCAGGAAGAGCAGCAACAGAGCTGGTTTTCACCCCACTTCACTGTGTTAGCACTACATACCTGACTAAATGTATGCAAGTAAATGGACCTTTGGAGAAACCGTGTCTGCCTTTAAAGTTGGTAAATCATGTTTGTGCTGGAAAAAGTGTCATCAGGAGTTCCCATTAAGTGGCAACCTGCTTAAGAGATCAATAAAGTTGCAGAGCTCACCTTAATTTAATTTGAACTTTTAAATTCAATTTAGTGAAAAAATGCTCCAAACTAAACTCCATTGTTCACTTTACATGACTTACATCTCATGACTTCCTGACTTGTCTCTTAAAGTTAGTGCCAGTATTTTATAAGATCAGAGTTATGTTGATATAATCAAAGGCAGCTTCTTAAATATCAATCAGAATTTTACTGAGAATAAAACTCACTGAAGCAAAAACGTCATCAGGCATGACAGTTATCATGCCACGTATTATTTTTTTTCCTTTTCTGATCATCAGACATTTATTTTGATTATGTTCACACAGAACCTAAGATTACATAATGTATCTATCCTAAAATATGAATTGTTCTGTTTCTTCTTTCTCTCCCCAGATTGTTTTCCAAACCCTGGAGCAGTTCTCTCCACATCTCAATCTCCCCAAAATGAGGTTTCTCAGCCCCAGAACCAGATCCACACCTCTGTTTTACAGAACCAGATTTCTATGTCACAGATGCAAAACCAGAACCAGATTTCAATGTCACAGATGCAAAACCAGAACCAGATTTCAGTGCCACAGATGCAAAACCAGAACCAGATTTCAGTGCCACAGATGCAAAACCAGAACCAGATTTCAATGTCACAGATGCAAAACCAGAACCAGATTTCAGTGCCACAGATGCAGAACCAAAGCCAGGCTGCTTTGCCCCGGAGTCAAATCTTTATGCCTCACATCCAGGCCTCAGTTTCTCATCAGACTCAGTCTGAGATTGCGTCTCTCCAGCAAATCCAGGTCCAGCCCCACTGCCCCTCCAAATCCCAGTCTGAGCCATTTCAGTCCTCTCATCTGAGTCCAATGCCTTCATCCACCCCACAAACTTCCTTTCAGATCACTGCTTCAGATCAGCTCCATCCTCACCTTCCTCACCCCTCTCAGGTCCCGCTTCCCTCCCAGTCCCTGTCCTCCTCTTCTACCATTCCCTCTCTCCCAACCCAGACCCGTACCACTGACAACCAAATGGAGGTTCCTCCCCTTCCAGTTCACCCTGAGGCCCCAGCTCACCCACCTTCACAGCAGTCAGTCCCTCCTCCCTCCTCTCATTACCCTCAGTTCCACCCTGTCCACCCCTCTCTTCCCCAACACCAGTCTGTCCGAGGGACTGTCCCTCTGCAGCAGCTGTCCCAGCTCTACCTGGACCCCCTGTATCCTGGCTTCCCCCAAAAAGAAAATGGTGAGCCGGCACTGCCTCCTTCTTTTTCCACCAACAAGTCAGGGGATGACCTGCCACAAGGTGAGCTACAAAAACAATAAATAAGTTTCCTCAGTTTCCCAAGTTTTCAGATGATTTAGAGATTGTCTGGGTTCCTTGTAGTTAATATTTTTGTCACACTTTTACTTTTCAGCCATCATCCTTACCACATTTGTGAAAGAATCCTTAATGTACTTACTGTCAAAAGTCAGTTCATATTCATAACAGCATTTTGTTGTTGGGGGTTTTGTCATCGACACAGATCTGAGGGGGGTGTAGTTAGTTAGGCTACAAGACCATTTTTTTGTATTTTATAAAAAATACAAAGAATTTCTATGAATTTTGAAAAATTATTTATTGTTACAGTGTAGAAAAAAGCAAAAAGTTCAAGACAGCTGACTAACAAAATTCACCAGAAGTCAACTGCAACCATTAGAAGTCTGTCCCCATTGACAACTTTGATCCTCTCTGCATGCATTTTGCATTAACTAATTGAATATACCTGATAATAATAGCAGGCAACCCTGAAAGTCAGGCATATATTTTTTTCTATTTTTTCTCTTGTCTTGTAAAAAAAAAAAAAAAAGTTTGTTTTATTTTAAAGAACAATGAACTGATAGTGAATATCATAGTGAATATCTGTCTGGGTCTCTGCACTGACCAAGTTCAGTGATGGGAGAGCAGAAGCTCAGGAGCACATTTAGTTGATCAGTCAGAAGACGGGTGTATATATAGACATATTAATGACCTGTGAATTAACAGCCACGCATTAAGCCCAAGTTTTGACCCCTTCTCCTGCACTTTTTCTAATGGTTAATTGCAGATTAGATTTAGATTTGGGGAAAAAAATAAATGTAACATATAAATAAGGGATGTAATTTAGGACAGTAACAACTAGTCAACGGCAAAATTAGTCGGCCACTAATTTAGTAGTCGACTGCTCATTAGTGACGTCATTGTGTGTATCCCACAGCATGTAATCCCATGCTAAACAATGTTTCACTCTATCCAGTTGAAGTAGCTCAGAGGAATACATCTCACTTTTCCCAAATTGTTGCTGCACTGACAGCACATGTGCATCAATGACCAGGAGCATTGCAGGGGAAACACATTTTGGAAGATATACAACACAGCTCGTAACTTAATTAGCTCCTGTGCTCCTGGCGAGCCTGTTACTGTGTGTGCCTGTGGGAGGAACCAGGACAGTTTAAAGACTAAAGATGTCATTTTGTTGGACAATTTCATGATCAAATTTATGCAGCATTAAGAAGGATAGGGGAGTCATGGATGGCTTTTTGTAGAAAAAGCAGATGTGTACTCCTCAATACGCTACTGCTCTTACAATTCAATTCTAAATGCATTCTAGGGACCCTGTAGTAATTGTTCTGTTAATACATTAGAGTCAGTAACTGCTAAACTTTCAAATAGTATTAATGAGTGTGTATGGGGCTATGATGGACAGATAAATGTAAATGAAAAGTATGGGGGTGGAGCCACTGAGCTGGTGTGTCTGAGAGGGGTGAAGCAGGAATAGAGAGAGAGCAGATGAGTGAGACAGCCAGCAGTTCTATTTCGCATTCATTTTTCTCTCTGTTCTTTTGGCATGGTTATGGCCAATAGTAACCAATTCTTCCAATAAAGCAACCAGTATGGGAAAACCCCCCATCTATCCTTCCACTGTCTAATAGGATGCTACAGTACTTTATTGCCGCAATTAATATAGATAAATTTAATTTTGCTGTTTGTAATCTGACTACTTGACTAATATGACTAGTTGTTACAGTAGTTGTAGTAGTCGACTGTTGAAAAGGTTATTAGTTTCAGCCCTAATGTAGTTGCATGGGGTCACTGTTTGGGCTACTTTTCATTAGAGATAGTTGCAAAACCAGAATCACATGTAAAGACTTGTATACAGTCCATACATGGTCAGTAGAGACAGACTTGAATGACAAAGAAATACATGCAGCTAATAATTATTTGCATTACTGATGAATGAATTCTATGTGTTATTTGTGGTTTTGTATTTGTATACTTGCTACAATAATTGCATATAATCAAAGGACCAAAACTGAACCTGGATAGTGCTGCTGAAAACTCTTGTAGGTTTAAAACTCGAGCAACCACAGATGAATGTTTAAATAAGTTGACTTGTTTTTCACAGATGTCAGCCTCTTGAGATTCTTCTTCAACCTGGGTGTCAAGGTAAGAGGAACACACATACACAAACACTTAAAAATAAAAAGGACTATGCTCTTTCATTAACAGAAAAGACATAAATCCTGCACATTTAACATCTTATTTATCTCTGACAGTTTTGCACACGTTCCACTCAGATATTGTACATATATGTAAATATTTTTCTGTCGTAGTTCATATTTTTTATATTTTATGCTCATTTCCTGTGCATACCATTCTTAAATGCCACTTTTTATTTGTTTTAATTTCTTAGTTAGATTATTCTATTTTTATACATCTTAAATTCTCTTTGCCTTTAGTGTGGAAGCAAAGTAAGATTTTCATTGTACAGGGAAACCTTTAGTTTACTGATGACACATGACAATAAAACTCTGAATCTTGAATAAAAACAAAACAAAGCAGGTTTGTGCTTAAATCATTTTATTAGCATTTGTCGTGTTTACTACTTCAGGACTTTTTAATTGTGGCTTTAGATACATCAGAAAGTGACAGAATGTTCTTCTCTTCTGTTAACATCACATGTAAACACTGTTCATATTGATCCTTCTGTGTTTCCTGCAGGCGTACTCCATGCCCATGCTGTACCCCTATGTTTACCTTTTTCCCCTTCAGCATGCCTACACTGTGCAGCCCAAGCCCCCCTCACGCTCACCCTCTCCCAACCCCCTCTGCCATCTTTCCAGTGCCCCCACAGGGCATTGTGAGCCGTATCCTTCTGTGTCGCCTCAGTTTGATCACAGCTCTCCACAAGCCCCCCCAACTGAAGCAGCACACCCCACAGAAGGAGCCTACACCCAGGGTGGATACCCCCACCTCTCTCAGCCACCATCTCGCACTTTGCCCTGTCCACCACCATTATGGCATCAGATGCAAACACACAGAAATCCCAGTTATCCTGTGGTGTACCCGACCCCACAACTTTTGTCATACTCCACCCCCCCACCTTCTTCTCAGTGCTGCCCACCAGCTCTGACCCTGGGTCACCCTATGTACCCCCCTGCTGTAGCACAGTATTCGTCACTGGAGTTTCAGTCCTCAGGTGGTCCAGAGGAGCTCCAGGTGAACCAGGGTGTGATGGAGCCGCTGCAGCCTGCCAATGGAGAAACTGTGCCTGGTCTCAGATCAGCTCAAGTCCCTGGTCCTCAGGAGGGTTCTGCCGCTGCTAATGTGGTTAATGATAACAGTGGCAGGCCATCAGCGCTCCCTGGAGTTTCCAATTTTGGCAAGTAGGAACTTTTTATACGCTCACCCCAGAGGGAGGGAGGAAGAAACTACAACTACATTAAAGCCCAACTATTTTTTTTTTTTTAACCACATTTAAAATGTTCTTTATTATCTAAAGTTACTATGTGCAACTGAGTATGTTCCAAAAACCTCAAGGATTTAGAATAGAAACACCTAACTTACTCGGCTTTCCACAGCGTGTCGTTTTTTGAGTTGAATATTCTTGAATCAATGATTGACCTCCCCGCCAGCCAATCGCATGATTAGTTTGACGTTGCCAGAGCAACTTGCCAGGTTTGCCATCAACTTGACTCCTGCTGGAAGGCACACTTCGAGAACGACTGTGTTAGCCACATTATCAATGAACTACTGTATGTTCTGAAGATGGCAGACAGAATCATGTAATAACACCATCATAATGAGTGAATCAAAAGCCGTATTCCTCCCTCTGAGCGAAGGCACATTTGAATGTAATTCAAAACATGGACAGACCTGGTTAACTCCAGACACAGCTTTAGCTGCTGTAGAGCTAAACCACAATCAAAATTCATCAGCTGCCATCGCTAAAAGGAAATAAAGTCGGATCAGAAAGCAGGACAACAGCATAGAGAAACTGTCACTGTAAAATGTCGAACCACATCACTGTTAACAAATATCACTTGCTAAATATTATTTTAATAAGTTTGCATCTGTATTGAGTTGGTTGAGAAGTTGATAATGGCATCAGCTGATTACATTCGACTGCTTTTAGCTCTAGAGTTATTGAAGCGGTGCATTTTCCTCTTCAAGATTTTAAAACTGGTTTGAACATCAATCTATCAAAGAAAGAAAACATACATTTTACTTATGTTTTCATTGGGTAATTCACAATTTGGTGATCTCACAATGATGATGTTGGGGTTGGTGGTGATTTTGGTGGAAGGCAGGGTATTGATAGGAGGAGGGAACTTGGAGTGATTGACAGGGTCATTGACATAGATAACCGGCAAAAATTGTAACAGCTCATTTTAATGCTTGTTTATGGTCAGAAGGGAAAACGACAAACTTACCGAACTTTTTTTTTGGCTTCTGAAACATTCTCTTTGATCGACAATGCCATTTTTGAGGTTGTATAGAGTGAAAAAAGTATAATAGTTGGGCTTTAATAACATACTAATGTTAAACATGCCCACATGTATACAAATGCAAGAGAAACTTGAATCTTAGCTTAATGGTGTAAAAACACCCTAAGTTAGGGCTGGGTGATATACGTGCGTGGGTTTGGGTCAGTAGCCGGTCAGTTTCGGTGCTACTTATAATATTATGGGGTAACAGGGAAGTGCAGTCCATGCCACCCCTCCCACAGAAGTGGTCCGAGGGGGTTGGAGTGAGAGACAAGCAGTCCGGGGGAGTGGGCATGTGATTCTCAGGGCAGAGGTGAAAGTGAAACTGACGCTTTACTGTGCCTCTAGCTCGGCACACGCAGCAGCAGCGACAGAATCTCCACAGCAAAAAAGTTATTGGCTGATGTTGATTCATCGGTGATAGGCTGTTGAGCTCTCATATTTATAATCAGTCTAATGCCACAGTGATAACATGTGTATCACATGTATGGTGTGGTGGCAGCGCCACGGCAAAACCCGGGTGCTAAGCACCATCAGGTGATCTGTGACACTGCATTTTGCGTCTCTTTTTGCCCAACATCATCTTTGTGGAACCAAAAATTTTTCCAAACGACAATGTCGAATTTCTTTTCGGAACAAGCACAACTTCTTCATTTGAACCATCAGCCGTTTGTAGTCTGGATGGGTGGAGTCACGTGACTGCACACGCTGCGCAGCGTCTTAAAGGGGAATCAACATAGTGCTCCAGCACACACAGTCAAAATAGACAAAAAACCTTTTATTTAGTTTTTTATTAAAATACCGAATTTACCAACATGGGCAAAATGACATCGGTATATCATAGTAAATGTCGGTGACGGTAAATTTTCGGTTTATCGCCCAGGCCTACCTTAAGTGACACTTTATTTTTCTAATCTGTGAAAATGAGTAGTAATAAATGTTTAATGTTAGTGGTTCCTTCTGTCCCTTCAGGCCACTCCCAGAAGGAGGAGGGAGAGAGGTTGACCAGACAAATGTTCACCGTGGATCCTTCACACAACACACCTGTGGTATGAACACGTCTTTATGTTTGTGAGGACTGCCATAGACAAAATGCTTTCCCTCAATGTTTACAATCTCACCAAACCTTAAAAATCATCTTATAACTCCTCAACTTCATTGATTTTTTCCTTTGCATTGTACTATATGGTATATTTCCATTTCTCTTGAGCATATTTGGCAGTATCACCTCTCTAATAGAACTTTAACCAGAGCTGCCAATCTGAGAGTCAATTAATTAACCTCACGTCGTCACCTGTCGGACACTGTTGACATGATAATGTGGAATCAGTGTAAACCCAAATAATACTCTGGCACTTTCTCTGCCATGGGTTGGCTTTGTCATTATAGGCATAACGCGTTAGTAATACTTTAAGTTAAACTTGTTTGTTTCTCAGGTCATCGGCGCTGGCTCTCCAGTGCTTTATAACTTCCTCTCCAAGACAACGGTCCCTGACAACAACCCCTCCCTCAGCTACAGGAGTCACCATAACCCGGCCAATCACAACACAGCATTCGCTCCACTCGGACGACCTGAGGTTCTGTCAGTGAGCTGCAGTACCGAGGACGACTGGGACGAGCCGGACGCCTTTAGACAGCCGGCGCTAAACTACAGAGCGCAGAGGAAGAGCTACAGAGGTAGAGGGAGGAGCAGCAGCAGGAGGAGGCACGGAGGAGAGGGTGGACCCAGATTTAACCACACCCAGTTCATCTACCGCCCCCGTCAGAGGACATTCTATGAAGAAGGTGATTAATATCAGTCATTCTTGTACTGCAATGCTGATTTGATTCTGTGTTTAATATGGTCAACAAAAGTAATGAAAACACCCAAACCAACATCATGTTATTCTGCCTTCAACACCTCTTCATGAGGATATGGGTCATTCTAAAGATGTAAACTTATAGAAATAAAATATAGAATTTATGTTAAAAAGGTATATTTTCTCCAGTAGTCAGATTCAGAATTTTAGAATTTAGGAGGATTTCATTGTAGAAATGGAAATTAATATTCGTGATTGACCCTTCGCTTAACCTTTCCCAAAAAGGCTGTCGTCCAGTCCTACATAACCAGGAACAAGACGACAGTCAAACTTTCAGAACAAGTGACGGACAAAGACAAATCTGAATATATATATATATATATATATATATATACACCTTTTTATGGACATTTACTTGGTACAATAAAACAAAGAGAAAAGTGTGTAGTTGTCAATTTATAGGTGTTAGTATTTTACTGGTCTGATCCACTTTAAATCATATTAGTCTGTGGAACCTGAACTAAAAAGATTATCTTCAGTGTAACTTTTGCATTTCAAACCTTCCTCCCAGGGGCTGTATTTTATCTTTGGTGGGCTGGTTTGGACCCCTGCGCCGTATGTTTGACACGTGTGCTCTAACATTTGCTAGCTGTGGTAAAATATTACCTCAGATATATATATATATATATTACATATAATATATATGTATATATATTCTATATAATCTATATTCTATATAATCTATATTACAGATTAATGTCTGGTTAAAGATTGGGGCCGTTTGGGGATATACCCCTGGCCGTCGCTTCCATCAGCTAGTTTTATCTAGTTTATCTTTACTTTTGATAAAAATGATTTGCACCACCTTTATTCATGTTGAATAGCAGTTGGCATCTGTGCATGTTTGAGTGCAAACCAAAGTTACTATCTTCTGAACTAAAACTGTTTTAATTTAATTTGTTGTAACCCGCTGAAGTTTTGTGCGGATAATGGTGAACATTTATGAGATTAGATATACCGGTTCACTGATGGTGTGGTTCTTTTAGTATTCTAAGCTGGGTTTCCATTACCCTCAGAAATACGCAAAATGTAAATTGCAGAATAGAAAACGGGTAACAAACACAGATATGTTGCAAAAACTACCAAAGATAGCAAAAAAAAATTTTACACTCGAGGTGTTTTTGAGACGTGTCGATATGGAAGTATAGTGCAAAAGTGTAATGGAAACATTTTGCCCATTTTCACCCATG
>JAPTYQ010000011.1:20731661-20742135 GCA_029814465.1 Ostorhinchus cyanosoma
AACCCCCCCCCCCCTTTGGAACATTTTCCTGTGAAACATCAAGTGTTTATTTAATGATAGTGAGTGAATCGGTTCAGTATTGGAGTCAGTTCACACCGCTTTTGTCCTATTTACTAAAAAAACATCTCACCTAAAGCGTCCAGTCCTTTGTGATTACTTTCTTCGCTCCCTCCAGTGACAAACAAATGTCCCATTTCTTCCCTGATACAGTTTTTTTTTTTTTTAATAACCTTGGACTTTTTTTTTTTGGGTACACAGATGCAATTATGTGGAGAAAATAATGTGCACTCTAGAAACTCAGAGGGAAAAAAAAAGAGGCCTGAACTAATGCAGGCCTTTCAAGTAAACCCATTAAGTCTGATGAATTGGAACTGGAATGACTGGAATCTGGACTGGGACTCCAGTAGATAAGCTGCTCAATCAGGGACGATAATGTGGGCTGCAGATTTATCGCCACGTTCAGGAGAAAGAGCGGAAATTCCACTTTATGTCTTTGCAGCCGACGTTACCGTGAAGGGAGTGTTTTTTTTTTTTTCAGATAAAGACCAGAACCTGCTCTGGTACCAGAAGGATCCACTGATGGAACCGTTTAGAACCGGCTGATGCTCGAATCCTATCAATACACGGAAATAACTGGAGTAAAATACAGTTTCTAAGCTTGAAATCATAATCAGATATGACCCATTTGGACGTTCAGAGGCGCTGGAGTTACCATGGAAACACCGTCATCCTCTACAACATGGATTCACCCGTAATAAAATGAACAAAAATGAAGAAAAAAATATATAAAATGATAAATAATCTGTGAAAATCTGCAAAAAAAACCCCCCAAAAAACCAGAGTAAAACAAAGTAAAAAAGTAATAAAAATAAGGAAAAAACTGAACAAAACTAATCAAAGTAATGAACAAAAATCAATCAACAAAATGAGAATATTAATAAAATAAGCCACAAAGTGAACAAAATTGGTGAAAAAATAATGAAGAAAGCAAGAAAATGTTGAAAAATACACAGAATTTTGCAAAAAAGAAGGAATCCTATCAATCCATGTCAATAACTGATGTAAAATACAGTTTCTCAGCTTGAAATTATAATCAGATATGACCATATTTGGACGTTCAGAGGCTCCGTAGTTACCGTGGAAACACCGTCATCTTCTACAACGTTGATTCAGCAGTAAAACCCATGGAGTTGAATCAATGACAGTGGATGGAAATGAACGAAAATGAAGAAAAACATACAAAATGATAAGTAATGTGCAAAAAACTGAGTTAAATAAAGAAAAAAATTATTTAAAAAATGAACAAAAAGCCCAAAAAAATGATAAGTAACATTAACACTACAAGCCACAAACTGAATAAAATTGAAGAAAACATTAATGAAATCGGCAAGAAAATGTTGAAAAAATAAGCAGAAAATGCAACAAACATAAAGTAAAATGAATTAAACAGCCAACAAAATGAAACAGAAAAGCCAAAGTCAT
This sequence comes from Ostorhinchus cyanosoma, assembly GCA_029814465.1. Lineage (NCBI taxonomy): Eukaryota > Metazoa > Chordata > Actinopteri > Kurtiformes > Apogonidae > Ostorhinchus > Ostorhinchus cyanosoma. The sequence continues at coordinate 20,733,144 of JAPTYQ010000011.1, forward strand.
CAATAAAATGTACAAAATGAATAAAAAGTGAACAGAAAAAATAAAATAAAGCCACAAACTGGACTAAACTTTTTAGAAACTTTTTTTAAGACAAGAAAACGAACAAAAAGAGAAAAATTATAGCTAAAACCAATGAAATAAAAAAAAAGGAATAAGAAAATGTACAAAATAATAAATAAAAAAGAGAAAATAAGCAACAAAATGAGTAAATAATGTAAACACCTGTGGATGGAAACACTTAATTTTATATTCAATTATTGATATTTTTACAGAAAATGTCACTTGTTTCTGATAAAATAAGCCTCAACTTTAATGTGAGCTTTAAAAAACTTTAACACTATCAGTGAATTAAATATAAGAAAATAGAGGATTTACAGTGAAAGCAGCAGATAATGGTCCAGTAAACGGTCTTCAGAAAGGTTAAATAGAGGAAGAACTCCGGTGGGAACACTGGCTCTGTGTGGATTCAACAAATACGTCTCATTTATAAAACTCTGTAAAGTGTACGTTTGTCTGTTTCACACCCGTAGTGTTAAGTTTCTCACCATTTCATAATGATCATACGCTGAAAAACAACCACTGACATTCACTTTTCTTTTCTTTTTTTTGTTGATTTCCGGTCGTGTGTTCGCTGAATGGAAGGGGTTTTAGTGTCTAATTAGTAGAAAACACTGGAGTGAAACAATGTGAAAATGATCAGAGGAACTCAGGGGCCAGTGTTAAAGACAAAGAAGTGGAGTCGGATTAAGAAACGATGATCTGCCGTCGTGGAAACAGATGCGACATGGGTTTGACTTAAGCCGCTAATTATGAAGACGCAGTTGGAAGGATGTATTCAACCCTTTAATATCAGCTGTTTTCTACGTTTAAGGCCTGGGGTCAAACCTACGGCCCGTGGGCCAAAACCGGTCCATTAAAGGTTCAAAACCGGTCTGCCAGAGGGTTAAAACAGGTCCGCTGGTTTTGAACCCCTCCTGGGCCGGTTTTGAACCCCTCCTGGGCCGGTTTTGAACCCTTCCTGGTCCGGTTTTGAACCCCTCCTGGGCCGGTTTTGAACCCTTCCTGGGCCGGTTTTGAACCCTTCCTGGGCCGGTTTTGAACCCTTCCTGGGCCGGTTTTGAACCCTTCCTGGGCCGGTTTTGGCCCACTGGCCACATGTTTGACTCCCCTGGTCAAGGACGTCTTACTCATATTAGTCGTTTTCCAAACGTGGGCCTAAACTTTGAGGTTCACAGTTGACTTGGACTGATCTGAATAATGGATGAACAGGTATTGGATGAGTGGATGCTTTTGGACACCAGCGGATGTTTGGGTCATAATGGGTTAAAAACAATATAATGTATCATGTTCATGAAGCTGCTAATGACTGGAATGTCAATGTAAAAGTTGTGTTAGTCCTGCAGCTTCAGCCCAAATGAACTTTGCCTCCTTCCTTCCTTCCTTTCTGCTGTTAATGACAGATATAAACAAAGCCATTAAGGCGCTGCTCCTGTTTACAGACACGTTTCTGATTTAAATAGAACTGAAGCCTCTGAGGCCTTCAGTTCCAGCCCACGGCTCCTGTCATCACCATCCAGACGAGTCCAAAGGGTTAACCTGCACACTGCTCCCAGCAACCCAGACATATTTTAGTCACAATAATAAGTGAATATTAATGAGTGTTCTGAGCGCACATATACATATATATTTACCTGAAACTGTAATTAAGGCCAAGTTGTTATGGAAACTGCTCGCAATTCAGCTGCTTCAAAATACAGCACAATACACCCAGACCGGTTTCATAACTCATATTAACCCTTCAAGACCCAAAGCATCTACTGATCTAAACTGTTTCAGACCTGCTGATCCACTAATTCGATCAATACGTGGAAATAATTGGTGTAAAATCCAGTTCTTCAGCTTTTCATGCTCATCAGATATGACCATATTTGGACGCTCACAGGCTCCGTAGTTACCGTGGAAACACCATCATCTTCTACAATATTGATTCACCAGTAAAACCCATGGAGTTGGATCAATGACAATGTAGAAAAGGAACAAGAATGAAGAAAAAAAAAATCTAAAATGATAATGAGGAAAAATAAGCAAATAAATAAAAAATGAGTAAAATAAAGTAAAAAAAATAAAATAAAATAAGCCACAAACTGAAGAAAATGGAAGAAAAAAATTGTGAAATAGGTGAGAAAATGTTGAAACATACACAAAATAATTACAAAAAAAAATAATAATTCAATATTGAAGGAAAATTAATTAAATAAGCAACAAAATGAACCAGAACAGCCAAAGTTATCAATAAAATTAACAAAATGATTTTTTGTTTTTTTTTAGCAATCAGCAACAAAAATAAAATAAGCCACAAACTGAACTAAATATATCAATTCACCAGTAAAACCCAGTCAGAGCACTGGAAAGTATTTTTATTTGTGTTGTTATATTTATATTTTTGTCACATTGGTTTTTTTTTTCCATTATTTTGCACCAGTGACTTTTTCTTAAACACTTGTCTGTAGTAAAAAGTACATTATTTGATTATTTTTATACTGTTCAATTGTTTTATAGTGTAGTTAGTTCATAAAAAAAGAAAAAACATGTTTATTTGCCTAAAATATTTCTCCTATGTTTTATCGTAAACAAAATCAACTAACTAAAGGCAAAATCACTCAATTATTAATGATCATTACATTTCATGTAAAAAGTATCAGTACCAGTATCGGTACTGGTGACACTAGACCAAAGATCCCAGTATCGTCTACCCATACTTTGTCCAGTCATACTCGGGAAAAGTTTGTCTGCCTTCCAGATCAGGTATTGATGGGATTCATTGTAAAGTAAAGAAAACAACTTCTAACTCTAGTGTAAATAATAAATAAATAAAATAAAAATTGCTCGCGAAGGTCAACTTGACAAAAATGTCCAAAGTCTGTCGCTGTGTGTTCGATTTTACCTTCATTTAACTCATAGTTCGTGGTTCAAGGATCGACCGTTCATAATTGGAAGCCATTTTCAGAGAACAGCGTCCCCGGTTGTAAACGGAAAATGTGCAAAGTTACGGACAAAAGACAAACCGACAGCACCCTCATTAGTTTATGGACATGAAACAAAGCCAGAAGAAGAAGAGGAAGAAGAGGAAGAAGAAGAGGAAGAAGAAGAGGAGGACTGACTAAACAGGGAATTGTCATGAGGCTGAAACCCAACTCCAGCTTCCATCGTTAAGCCGTGGTTTTCAGAGGTGTGAGTTGTTGTTGTGAATGTTTTGTTGCTGTAGCGTAACTTCTGTGGGCTTGTTTTGGAGTCCAGCCGCCCTCTAGTGGCTGCAAATCAATACATGTGCAGCTTTGTAGAATCCTGTTTCTCATGTGTAGATTTAGCTTTTGTAAGCCGCGTGAAACATGTCAAGAGAGAGCGAGCGAGAGCAACAGCGGATCTTTCTTTTCCCTCGCATATCCTCCACACCCCGAGGCTAAATGCCAACCTGATGGGTAATCTATAGACCCGTCCCCGCTCCATAAACAACCCAGAATACCAATGCTCCGGCCTCTGCTCCGGCATTTATATTTATTTGGTGTTTGTTTCTGAAGGAGCGTAGACATCTGATGCATGAACGCACCTCCAGGACCGGCTCCAAACTGAGTGGAAATCTCGATTAGCCGGACCCAATAGTGCTGACCAGGGATTAGCCGGAGGAAACTCCACTGAATACACAGCCAACAAATTAGATGTGTCCCCCCCGTGGGTCTTGTTAAATCTTTAGAGAGGAGACATTTGGTGCTTATGGGACTCAGCAGGTAATCCTGTGCGGGGTACAAAAGGTCCTGTTTGGATGGAACTGGCCCGATCGGCAGACTGGTTAGGGGGATCTCTAGAGCTTTGGCTTCCCTAAGAGGGGATTGAAAGGGAGACTCAATGGCCACAAAGCCTCTCCACAGTTGGCCTTGCACGACCTCTTTCTGGAGATTACCGAAGCCAGTGAAAGTGTCTTAATGGAAAATAGCTTGGAAGGGGTGTTTTGTGATCCTGCGAGACAGAGGGAAGGGAAAACCCTGCTCGTTTGTGTCTAAACGCCCTCAGTAAAGTCCACACCGCTGACTTTAACGCGTCTCAACTGTCTATCCATGTGTGACGGCCAACCGCCGATAGGCCGCGCCCTCGCCCGAAACAGTCGAAAATAATCTCATTCTGGACTCGGCGCTATCGCGTACCCGAGCCGCCCTTTGAGATTTGGGTCGGTTTGGATCTATTGACCCTCCGCCACGGACTCGGCGGGCCGCTGTGACAGATGTTGTCTCTTTAAACAGTCAAAAATAAGAAGCGAGACGAGAGAGAGGCCGTCTGAAAATTGATCATTTGAGATCCCGTCTGTCTCCCTTCGACCTTGGCGGTTGTGAATCTGCACAGCTTTTATTAGTAATGAGGAGATGCTGATACCTCACAGATAGAACAACAAGGTCTCGCAGGTGGAAATAATAAGCCGGATTGTGTATTTGTATGGTGATGATTTGCTGTTTCTGCAGATAGAAGCAATAAAAGAGGCCTTCTTTAGTACACTGTTGTGAAGGTTATTTTAATTATGCCATTACGTCATTTTTACTTCACTTTCCGATCCATGAGGGATGTATCCTCAGGTTGTTTTTTTTTTTTACCATTGTTAGAGACTTTTGGATTTTAGAATGAGAGTAGGAAGCACATACCTGCACCTCCATCACAACCTTAGAAAGACAAACACATGTATGATTACTTTATGCTGGAAGCTAAATACAGCCAAATGTTGGAAATCCACGATCAAACTAAGTGTTCGTAACTGTCGGACGCTCTAGCACTGGAAAAACTCACCTTTAAGTTAAACCATGAAGACCCAAACATCCACCGACGACTAAAACCATCTACAGATATTAAATGTTTGATCCCTGATGATCGACTAATCCATGTCAATAATAGACGTAAAGTACAGTTATTCATGGTCACTTTTCACTTTTCAAGCGGACAGGAAACTCTGGGGAGTAATCACAGACACACTAACGGATTTGGGAAACTTAGGCTACGACTCGGATTTTACAGATTTGATGGAAAATTAGTGACGAAAGTCTCCAACAGCTTTAAAAAAAAATGAACATTGACCTACTTTTCCCAAAATGTGATGACATCTAATCTGGGTCACTGACAATCTATAAACCTAATTAGGTGTGAATTCAACCGGTAGTTTTACTGCTACAGTGTTCAGTAGAAAAGCGCAGAGCTCCGTTAAGGCAGCTCAGTCTGAGGTGTTTGTTTACCTTTTATTTTCAACTTCAAACCAAAAACAGTAGAAAAAGACGAAGGTGAAAAAAGCGTACCCCATCTTTTTCATCTGCCCATAAAGTCCCACCCACCAAACAACTCCAAAATATCACACATATCAAAAATAAACTCTGTTCAAGCCTTTATACACTATATACATGATATACTAAAACATTATACAATGACTTTTCTTGGTAGTTTTTCTAGATTCAACTGGACTGATTTTGAACTAAAATCAATACCCCTTGCCTCCCCTTCGGGGGCGGAGTAAACATTAACAGTTTTTAGGTAGTTTTTGACATGTTTACAGGGTTCAAATCATAGAAAAAAGAATAACGCAGTAAAATGTGAGTCTGTACCATCACTATTTAGGTGCGTACTCGTGGACTGGAGCGTCTAAATTCAGAGTTTTTGATTATTGCGTTTCTTAAGAGCACGTAACTGCATCACATGTGATTATTATAATTATGGTAAATGGACTGAACTTCTATAGTGCATTTTATGAACCTTCACGGTGCCCAAAGCGCTTTACACTTCCTCTCATTCACACACACACTCATACACCAGTAGCACCAGTAGGCGGGCCCTACTGGGAGCAATTTAGAGTTCAGTGTCTTGCCCAGGAACACTTTGACATGTGGAGAGTCGGAGCCAGGATTCGAACCGCCGACCCTTTGGTCACTGGACGACCCGCTCTACGCCCATTACTCGCCTATTATCTATAATTACGTCCCTTCCAGTTCTCAGACTCTTACGCTCATATAAACAGACTCAGTGAAGTGAAAGTGTCTAAAATCCAGGTTTTACTGCCGAGTCCAAAACTAATTCCCACCGTCACACTCTCCTACATCTCACTTGACCGTCCCCTCGGTGTGTTTCAGACATTTATTATTTTTGTGGCGTTACATAACCCGTTTCCATAGCAAACCTGCACCTCGGTCTGCGCTTATAAAAGACTTTGCTAAAATGATGTTCTTCCGACATTGGCCGTGCGTCCACCTGTCTGCGTCTGTCTGGTATTTATAGTCGCGTCCGTGTCTGCCGCCGCCGCCGCCGCCTTTGGGCTGTAAATGCCCGGCTCAGATCGTATGATTCCTGGGGTCCTCCTCCACCGCCGATGCTGCGGCGTCGTATTTGTTTGGCGGTAATGAGGAGCGGGAGGCTTGGGGTGTTGTCGGGCATGCTCCATGTGGCACACTCCTACACAACGCTAACCGAAGCTCCCCTTCATTACTGCGAAAGTAAACTTCAATAAGGCCAGACGTCGGAGGAGCAGATGTGGAAAGTACACAAACTGGATATGATCCCAGCTTTAGGTTGCCTCGTGTTTGGCTCGTATTAAAAGTTTCAGTGTCATTGTGCTTTTGCCCTTCTCTCTCTGTGTCTAAATACGCTTGCAAATCCTGTTGTTATTGCTAGTCCTGTATACGGGGACAGTGAACGCAGTGAAAGAACGCAGGCCTGGTGGGTCTCTGCACTGTTAATTCAGTTATATGGCTGCTCTGCAAAAGCAATGGGACTTAATTAAATGTCTCACCTAGAGCAGTGGAGGATCATGTTGCCACTAAATCCGGTTTGAGGTAATGCTGCACTTTATTGTGACGATCAGCGCTTCCCCAGAGGTTCAATTACAGCTAAATCTAATTGAAGGGGAACCGTGCAACAATGCCACCCCCCACCCCACACCCACCCCCCCACCTGTCCCTTTCCCTTTTTGTTCTTCATAATCAAAGTCCCCGGCATTTTAACTAAGTCGGATTACCTTGGGAAGTCTTATGAAACTCCGTGGTAGAGCGCAGACCAACAGCTGGTGGCAGAGGTCTGCAAACTCATTACCTGAGCGTAAAGTAGAATAGCCCGGACAAAAGACCGCTCTAATATCCTCTATTAAATGAAGATAATTAATTAACTGATGCTGCGGCAGACAGGGATCTTCTTTCAGTGATCACTCAGATAACTCGTGCACGTTTCCTCCTCCGTCCTGCTCCGTGATCCAAAGCCGCTGCATTTCCGTTCACATCGACACATCGTTTCCCTGCGTTCACTCCAGAGTTTGGAGAAACACCAGCCAATTGCCCTTGAGTATAACACTTGAATAAAATTTATATAACATCCTGCCATTAAGATCGCTCCCCACTGGATATATGAGATGGTATCTAACTGTAATAGATGTATTATTTATGACCAGATATGCTTTAAAGTCGGCAATAAACAAGTGAGTGAACACTGGAAACAAAAGCCAAAGGGAGACAGACTGCTGCGACTGGAGTCGAGGCATCTCGAGATGCCTCCTGCGTTACCGTGGAGTCTATAAAGGCCTGATTAATCACATAATAACACCCTGTAGAATTATATCCCCCTCATTATTACACACAGTCAGAGGCAGACAGAGATTTTTGAAGGAAAAGTGCTAGAAGAGGACACCTTTCCTGGCCGAGCGCCGTCCTACGCGGCTGAAGGTTTCAGACCGAAGCGAACGCCGTGGTCACGTGACACAAAACACTAATCAGAAGGTACACTGATTGTTATGTTTAATGTGCCGTTTTCATTTTCTCAGATGTAAGAAATAATTGGAATTTCTTTTCAGTTGCCATGCTAATAGCTTGCCTGGAGGTTAAAATCACAACAGGGAGAGGGGCCATGCAGGAAGCGCGATCAAGACCCATAATTAATTGAGTTTTTAAATGAGGTTTTTGATGATGGAAATCATGTGGATGTGTTCAAATATAACGGTACAGAGAGAGATGAAAGGGAAAAACATAGCTTCTATTATAGTCACAATGAATGCAACAATTGGAAAATCAGATCTGGAACATGGGATGAATCCGTGTATCATTCGTTCTTTTCATATTCAATTGAGAATCCACAATCGGAAAAATGAAAAAAAATGACCCGTTTGATTTTTGATTTCTACATGAATAATGGAATAAGAGTTGTTGTTTTTTTTCGTTTTTTTTACATTATTTCGATTGTACTCTCAAATTAAAAAGTGGAAATATGTAAATGGACCAAATGTGGGGTTTCATGTTGACATTTTTGATATGTGATTTGGTCTGAGCTGGCAGTTACTGACTTTTTGGTGTGTTCCTGAAGTGTCTTCTACTCAGATTGTCGACCACAGACGCACTGGATGAGACCAAACTACACCTGGACGGTCCAGGTGTAGTTTGGATCTTTAGGATTTTCACTTCAGAAACAAAAGAAAAACTAGTAGTTAATTGATTTTTTGTTTGAAAATAGTTGGTCCAATCCCAATTCTGCCCTTGGCTCCTCCCCCTCGGCCCTTGCCCTTGGTACTACCCTTTGAAACTGTTCTAAGGGGTAGGGGTTGAAACATTCCTCTATTTGATGCAACCTGTTGCATCATCTACAATCATTGACGTTGCCACTAACAGATGCAAAAACTTTGTTTCCGACAGTATTCTCCATGTCGTCAGCAGCTCTAACCATGTGTTCAATGCCGTTTGGTCATCTATTAGCATCTATCAACTATAAACCGCAGATAATAAATAAACAAATCATCACATTTGTGATTTAATGGAAAAGTCGACATCACGCACTTGTGTTTTTTCCGACATTTTGTAAATATCAGTAAAGTACTTCGCAGGTGTGCAATGGAAAAGAGACTAGTGTCACACCACAGGTCTATTTTCTGTCTGACTTTGCCTTTGGACTCACACATGGTTCATAACAGGTGATGATTGGGTCCCTCCTGACC
>JAPTYQ010000011.1:20968463-20979336 GCA_029814465.1 Ostorhinchus cyanosoma
CCACCACATTTTCCTCCATTGTTTGACTCTAGTGTCACGTTACTTTGCTCTGATTGTGCCCGTTGATGTGTTTTGGCTCTGGGCTACTTTTCCTATTGTGCCTTAAACGGAGGCTTTTGACGCAGCTTTAGCTTCTGCTTGTCGCTCACAGGAAGTTGTGTTTTAGGCCGTGGTCATTAGAGCTTTGTGAGGTGATTACTGCGTTTTCAGAGGCTTGAAAAGACAGCTGCCACCGTCGACGGCGGACAAAAGGACGGGAGGATTTAGGCTTTTTGTGTGTTTTGACCTCAAGAAAAAAGAAACAAGTCTGCACCTGGGGAAGGGTGTGATCATGTGTGGTATGTCGGCGGCTCAAAAGACGAATAGTGTCGAGAGAACAGACAATGGAAGAGACAATTACAGCACAAATAAACACGGGAACAGGTTTGGTCTTTTTAGCTAACTTTCCAGTCGTTAACTAACTCCTGTCTCAGCTGCATCATCCCATGAAAATTGTTTCCTATGCTAGTTTTTCTGAAAAACCGTAACATTCATACCTCAATGCTACAACACTAGCAACCGTTAGCTTAGAAATGCACTCAAACAACCACTTCCCCTCAAAAACATGACACAAACAGACACTTGAACAGGTTTGGTCTTTTTAGCTAACTTCCCAGTCATTAGCTAACTCCTGTCTGAGCAGCATAAACCCATGAATATTGATTCCTATGCTAGTTTTTCTTCCAAAATCCTAACATTTGTACCTCGATGCTGCAACACTAGCTACCGTTAGCTTAGAAATGCACTCAACAAACAACCAGTTCCCCTCAAAAACATGACAAATGCCACCGAATAAACCTTAAGGGTTAAAATGACAGGTGGGTGCTAGCTAGCTAATGTTAGCATCCAACAGTGTGTCCGCCAGCCATAGATTTACAACAGTAAAAGCTAAATTGTGTCACATGTAGAGCTGTTTTTGAGTCGATGTGACTTTGACCAGGTCTCGTTGGAAGAACAGTTCTTGTATTTAAATGAATAAATTTCAAAAATAGCTAGCTTCACGCCGCTAAACGTCATTCACGCCACTCATCCCTGATACATTCCTTTCGGTTTCATTTCCTACAAGCTCTCCTGGCAGCGTCCACATTTACACGCTGCACGTCTCTGCTTCTGTTCTTGTGTTTAGCTCAGGGATTTCTTTATATCGTCTCCTCTTTCGGCTTCAAAAGACTCGCGGACGCAGTTATTAAAGGTCACACTCTATGCATTAGATAAAAATAAACTCATTCCTCTCCAAAAGTAGACGTGTGATATGCATTTTTTTCGACTGGAGGGGAAAATAGGAGCTCATTATTTCTGTCACCCTGAGCTGTTCTCACATGTTTTTCCTTGTGAAGCTTTTGTCGGAGAGTCTTTTTTTTTTTTTTTTTTTTTTAACAAAAGCCTGTCCATTTAGTCCATCAAACCGGTTTTTCCCTGGCGAGCGTGAGGCAAGACTTTCACATAACGGTCAGCATTAGCGCCATACATGTTTTATGAAGGCCGGGAGCTCACCCTACTTAAGACAAACATTCCCCGAACCGTTCGCACAGCCGTGAAATTGGTCTGGTATGTGAGTGTGTGTGTTAAGAGGAGGAAATTGTCTATGTATGTGAGTGTGTTGCCGATATTTGCACTCTCCTGCTTCTCTCTTGTGAGGGTGAAGCTACTTGCTTATGCATTGTTGACCCATTTAAGGGCCTTAGCGGTTTTTTTTTTTTTTTTTACTATTGTGCAGTCTGTCTTAGCTCACATTGTGCTGTTTGAGAGCAGTTTATTTGTGTACATATAGAACCGGCATTATACGAAAAAACTGCACGCACTTGACTTCTTTCCCCCTCCGAGAAAATACCCTTCTATTTTTTATCAAATGCCTCAATCTTTCCCTTTCCCTGCCTTTTCCCATCACTCTTTCTTCCACCTAGAAATGCTCGGATTTGAAGTTTCACACTGTGCTGAAATGAAATGTCGTCAGCACTATACGCCGGAGCACGAAACACATTGCAGGGCTTCGTCGTGGAATAAAACAACCCGCTGACAGCTCGGAATTATTTTAGGGCACGGCGAGCGGCGGGATGAATATGCGCCGGCATCCGGTAATTGAAGTGCCGACTTAACTTGAGCCTGTGACTTGACAAATATCACCTGAGTCTCTTTCCATCTCGGCGAGGCTCCCGGTGCTGTTTACGGTTTCAGGGGGTGAATCCGGACGTTTGGGTGTTTAAACGGATCGGACATGGACGCTGTTATGTCGTTCTGGACGCCGCCATTTTGTTCTTTTTGGTGCAAGAAGAAGTGAAGCTGTGTGACGCTGGCTAAGCTAACACTGAAACCGACTTGCACGTACGATCTGTTCTCGCACGTTATTCTGTTGCTGCATCGACTGTTGAATTTCCCTGTCGGGGGATCAATAAAGTCTCATCTAATCTGAGTATTTTAAAGCCTAAGTCCGAGGTTAAGATGGAGGAACCGGATGAAAAATGATGCAAAAGGTGCAACAAGACGGACGTGAACGCAACGAGATAAAACTAAATTAAAGACGCGGGATGACCAAAAATCCAAAAGATGCAAAAAAAAAAAAGTAGCAAGAAGAAAACAATGTAACAGACACAACAAAATAAAAATGGTACAAAAGTGTGAAGTCATTCTATCTGTCACCAGCCCAGAGGTCAAAGGTCACTTCTATCACCTCCTGTAAACCTGAACCAGCTCAGGAGACCAGGTTCTATAAACCAGGTTCAGTTTCATCCAGATGAGATGCATTAACTCCGTCCTCCAGCAGAAGGGGGGGGGGGGGTATAATCCCCCTCCTCCTACATTGTTAGATGCTTTCATCTATTTTTACAAGGACTGGAAGAGAGAAGGCAGGAGGAAGGAGCTGTGGTGGTTCTGCAGAGACGATCAGACGCACGCACATGTGCAGTAAAAACACCAGCATCTGTGGATATATATGTGCATGTAGAGATATTTATATATATATGTGTGTGTGTGTGTGTGTGTGTGTGTGTGTGTGTGTGTGTGTGTATATATGCACATGTATGCACAGTTGCATCTGTTTCTTCCAGTTCCCAGTTCTGACTCTGGTTCATGGGAACAGTTTCTGGACGGACCTGAACCAGGTTTATTCCAGTTTATGACCAGTATGATTAAAAAAACAACAACAAACAATAGAATCACAGGGAAACTCAACTTTATCAGCTTTTTTTTGGGCTTTAAACTACTGCATACTAATAAACTTTATACTATTTGACGTCAAACAGTTATGACTTTCCTCATAAACATGTGAAATAAAAAGACTAAATAAAACTCAACTAAACCTGATAATTTCAGAATAAAACAGTCTAAATGTCGTGGCCTGGACATTTGACTTATAGTCCAACATGTTTTTTGTCTCTTTGTCTCTCAGATCTTTTACTCTGATCCACTCCTACTATATTGAACAAAAGAGTTTTACTGCAACAAAGCAAAATCACTGAAATATCACCAATAATAATGTATTTGACAATGACTTTGGGGTTTGGTGAAGCGTAATATCCCATCAAATAGACTCTGTTTTGATAAAATCACTGAAAATAATATAATATTTCATCTTTTCCATCAGCTTGGTTGTGTTTTCTACCTTATTAAACCTGCAACCACTAAAAAACATCCCCACTTCAGTTGTGTTTCAGACAAACTCAGGCCCAGAGTAGAACAAATGATTTCGAGGTTATTGAATGTTTTGTCAGACGTGCGTCGTCTCAGGAGGGTTTTTAAAGCCAATTATCGCTGCCACGTATGTTGAAGACATGTAACGATAATGAAATAAAACACAAACACCACCTTCAGCCTAAAACCTGCTGATCATCATTAAGCTCCTGATAAAGCGCCTGCAGCCACTCAGCGTTTGTTTGTCTGTTTTGACAGTTTTACAGCGTTTTTCTGCGACTCTGAGTCATTGAACCAGCCCCATTAAAGACCAACATCATGTCAAATTCCTAAATAATACGACCTAATTGGTATCAATTAGCAGGAGCATGCGACGCCGTTGGCAGACTGAGGCGCTTCCACACAAAATCCTGTTTCCCAGAAGGAACGGCGGTTTTCCAGGCGGTGCCTTCAGGAGCTGTGTGTCCACCCAGCGCACGTCCGTGTGTGTGTGTGTGTGTGTGTGTGTGTGTGTGTGTGTGTGTGTGTGTGTGTGTGTAAATGTATTACTATATACATATATGTTGATAGAAAATCAGGAATTGTAATTCTTTGATTAGATGTGTCCTATTTTTCGTCATTTAAAAACAGGAAATAAAAGGAATATACATGTAAAAAAAAAAAAAACATTCAAGACCAAAGTCATGGACCGTTGAATGTGTAAAAGGAATCAACTTATGGAACAATGAAAACAATTAAATTAAATAAGTCAAATAGTAGATTTAAAAATGTAAATAATGATAATTACATAATTATTTTATAATGTTGTTATACCATTCTATAATGTACTATTATATAATGTATATAATGTGTATCATACTATAGGGTTATAAATATTGTATACATTGTTTCATAATGTTATAAAATTGCATAATGTATCAATATATAATGTGTATGATTTGTATTATATTATGTGATTATGAATGATTAACTGTCATATATAATGTATATCGTGTATATAGGCTTATTTTTGATATATGAGGGTAAGGGGGCGGGGCTATAGAAGTTGCACTTTACCCCGCCTCTTTTCGAATATGTTTCTTTTTGTCTTTGGTTGTTGTTTTTGGTTTTAAATTCAAAATATAAAATAAATCAACAAACAAACAAACAGAACCCAGCGCTGTGGACAGAGGTGTGGGTGGTAAAGGTCAAAGGTCACGCCCCCGGTGGTCCAGACGCTGCACATGCATAAGGTCTAATACAAACAGAGTGGGTTCAAACATGCAGCGGTCGGGTTGTGTCCAAACACAGGCCGGAAAATGTACACTATTTACAATTCCACCTTAAAGGTCAAGCAGAGTGTCAGTGCTTACATTCAGTCTGGGCCCGGTTTGTTCACAGCGTCATTAAAACAACGTCTGCGTCGCATCTGGTTCTACTTGTCAGATTTGGCAAAAACACGCTCACCTTTTGTTTTTTTCCGTAAAGTTGTGTAATCGCATAAATACGACGTGTTCACAAACAGCCAGTGCTTCCTTTAGTGGAAAGAATGAGGAGTTGGAGGTGATTATGCACGGGTTTGTGTATGCGCCTTAACTCGGAGAAGACGCGGCGAAGGCAGACGCCGCTCGCACACAAAGTACGGGTAGTTTGGCGAAGGCATGAATGAATGCATGAGCGGCGTCGGCCCACAGAATGAGTGAACACCTGAAGGTTGGGCTTGTTTGTTGCTTTTCCACGAACTCCCACAAGTGCGGAGGCGTCGAGTGTACGATCCAGCATGAGCACATACATGTACAAATGCACATATTTAATAGGAATGGAAGGAAGTGGGTTTATCAATGTGAGGCGGAAACCTCATAAGTCCGTTTTTGGTCATAAAACAAATTTTTTACAGTTTTAGAAATATTGAACCTATTAAAAGTGTTGTGGTTATGTGTCTTAACTCCATTCATTTATTTTGAAAATACATGTTTTTTCCAGTTTCCTGAAAAATAACTGTTTCGGACATAAGAGGTTTCCATCTGACAGTAACAGTTATTACCACAATGTGTTTAAGGTTAATTTGTTCATTTTAGGTGCTTTTGATTGAACATTTAATGCACATTTTGACATTTGCTTGTGTTACGGAGACAAAAAAACTTCCCCAAACCGCTTTTTCATTCCTTTTACAAGGTTTTTTGATTGATTTTGTGATTGATCAGCATCTTAAATGATACAATAAAGGGTGATAACACACTATTGGATTAATTTGTATAGGTCGTGGTTTGTTTCATTTAGTTTACTTATTATTTTGTTCATTTTTTTTGTTCATTTTTATTCCTTTAATTCATTACTTTGGCTGTTTTTGCTCATTTTGTAACTTACTTGATCTGTGTATTGTTTATTATTACTTATTTTTCCACATAATTTATTATTTTGTAGATTTTTTTCTTTTTGTTCATTTTATTTTATGTGTGTATGTGTCTGTATATATATATATATATATATATATGTATAGACTGTGTATATACTGTGTTTACATTGTTAAACCCAGTGTTTCCATCCACTGTCATTGATCCAACTCCATGGGTTTTACTGGTGAATCAATGTTGTAGAAGATGACAGTGTTTCCACGGTAACTACGGAGCCTCTGAACGTCCAAATGTGTCAAATCTGATGACCATGAAAAGATGAAGAACTGGATTTTACACCAGTTATTTCCATGTATTGATAGGATTATTGGATCAGATGTTATTAAACAGTTTAGGTCAGTGGATGGTTTTGGTCGACGCTGGATCTTTGGGTCTTTATGGGTTAAATGTGACTCAAATCATGAATCGCTAGTGGACAATTGGACTGAATACTGTGCTAAAATTAGAAAGTACCCCTCCCTAAATGGACGGTAAATAAATAAAGACTTGGCGTGGGCTGATCTGGTTATTGGCATCCTCTGTAGCCACGCTATGGATCTCACACTGGGAAAGACACGACTCCCACTGTGTCCCAACGCTGTACACAAGATGTTCCAGCATGCACCAGCAAATGCGATCCCTCGCCCGCCGCAACCTGTTCACCTCCACCTTATTACATGGAAACAGAGGAAAAGGCACAATGGTTCTGGTGTGAAGAGGTTAAGAAGAAAAGGGAGAGCAGGAGGAGTCGGTGGAGGAGGGAAAACAAGCTGGAAACAGAGCGAGCGGGAGGTAACGGGGACAAGGGGTGGGGGCGGGGGGGCTTTGGCTCGATGCCTCCGAGGTGTTTAATTGTCTTCAGTGAAGACCGCCCCAGAAGCACCACCTGACATACAAACCCCAGCCAACAAGTCACATTATCATAGAAAGAGTGAAAAAAAAACAACAGGCAACTACAGTGGGTTCATTCTAAAGCAGGGGCGTCACATATATAAGGGCCCCGGGCCAAAACGGGCCCCCGACACCACCAAAGAATACATCTGCCCAACTGTGTTTGTCTCATTTCAGTCCAAATGTCTCATCACACTTAAAATCAGACAGAATCACCTAAAGAGGAACTTTTCACTTAGATAGAAGAACTGATTTATAGACAATAGATCTGGAAAATCTGACTGAAGAAATCTGATCAACATCAGTTTCACTGGTTCCACTGGAAGATTTTTATTTTTGCTTAATTCAAGATTTTTTGTGTAATACAAGATTTTTTTGGTGTACTTCAAGATACATTTTGCTGCCTTCCACATCCCATAGACAAATGCAGTAGAACGGGGTCAAATTGACCCCAAGGAATGCACAAGGGTTAACTCAAGAATTTGTTGTTTAATTCAGGATTTTTTCTTAATTCAACAAAACAAAAAATCTGCCAATGAAATAACAAAAATGATCTCAATCAGATTTCGTCAATGAGATTTTCCAGATCTTTTGTCTATAAATCAGTTCTTACATCTCACAGAAAAGTTCCTCTTTAGGTGATTCTGTCTGATTTTAAGGGAGATGAGATATTTGGACTGAAATGAGGCAAATCCACTTGGTCAGAGTTAGATTTTTGCAGTGTATGGATCCAAACTGACCTATAGGATGATGTTGTGAAATGCAAAAATGAAAAATACATTAACAGTTAAGGGTGTTTATCATTTTACTTCAGACTAATTCAATATTACATGCATCAGATCAGTAAAATACTATCACAATAATCTAAAAATAATGACAGGTCAACATTTTTCTCTTTATTGTTCTGTAAAAATGTTGCCAATACAGACTCTTATCACAATAATTGCTGAAATTGTGATTTTTTTTCTCTTAAGACGTTTCATTTGGTTCAGGTTATTCACATTTTCATGATATAATTGTACTTTTTTCACTATCAAACACACAGAAAAGTTTGGAGTTGTCATTACTTATAGGTTACGATGCTATTACTTTACACATCCGGCCCATTTGAGAACATATTGCGCTGAATGTGGCCCCTGAACTCAAATGAGTTCGACACCCCTGTTCTAAACCAACAGCTGTTGGAGAAAGTGATTTTATTCCGAACATAACAAATGCCCGTGCCATTTGGAGACCGGCCAAATTGCAAGTCGTCGCTTCGTTGCCCCTAAAAAGGCACGAAATGCACACGGCGGCGTATATGACTGTAGGCCCTCATTGAAAATACAGTCATGTCTCAGCGGCGCCGTGAAAAACCATTCTGCTGCTTTTCTCTCTCGCCTACAAGCACCCGCTCGCGCTTTATCAACTGTGCATCCAGACCGCAGAGCACAATGTAGAAACACAACAGGACCACCATGTTTAAAGCCAAACCCACCACGCACGTATTCCCTCTGAAACAATATGGCCGCCGTACTTGACCGGGCCTTCATCTGCGAACAGGAACAGCTTCTCCTACGTCCAGTTTTGGATTTTTGAAAAGATTCTATTGGTCGATTTTCATGGTTTTAGGAACATTTAACCAATCTCTGAACTCCATTTATTTGTTTAGAAGATACATAGTTTTTCGGCACACGCTGTGTTTACGGATGCAACATTCCTGGGACGCAGAATTGTGACGTTTGTCGCAGTTGGGATAACTGCGACCTGTCCGCCCCCCCCCCACCCCACCAATCTCCCAAACCCTTTTTTTTCAAGGCTGAACTTCCGGGTCAGACCAAATCGGATATCAAAAACGTCAACATGAAACCCCACATTTGGTCCATTTGCTTATTTCTAGTTTTTAAGTACAATCAAAAGAATGACAAACAACTCATCTGTTGATTTTGATTTGTACACGAATAATGACATAAGTCATTTTTTCTTTTTTTTTCCAATCATGGATTCTCTATTGAATACGAAAAGAACCAATCATAGACGGATTCGACCCGACCGTCCGACCTTTGCGTCGCCGTTTGGTGGGTTTTCCTTTAACTTCTAATGGGGCTGTTATTGCGCCGGGTGGGCTCCGCGGTCCACGACAGCGATGCCCGGTCTGATCTGAATACCTGCCTGCGCCGGCTGAGCAGTGATCAATCATCCCGCCGTCGACCGCCACTCCCCGCCGGCGACTCCGTCACGCCTGAGCCCAATCCCTCCCTTTCTACTTTCTACATTCTCTGCATCTTCTGCCTTTTTTTTCCCCTCCATCTCCTCGCTCCATCTCTTCGACTCCCTCATTTACTCTTCCTTGCCATGCTTACTTCTTCTTCTTTTTTTTCTGTTACCTTCCCTCCGTGCTTTCTCTCACATCATCTCACCAGGTCCTCTTGTTCGTTCTATCTCCCTCGCTGTTTCTTTGCCTGAGGATATCACGGAAAGAAATGAGGGGCGAGGGGTAAGGGACAGATGGAAATGAATAAGAGACACCCGGCAGACGACTGCAGGCGCACACCAAAACACTAAGCCTGCTGCGAAATATACAAACATTCCACCTTAATACAAACTGTTTAAAACCCATTATTCACACCATTTCGTCTGATTTTCTGATGTTTTTTTAAGCGGCGCCTGCCTGGACAGTAACCTTGGGGAGGGCGTTGAGGGAATAGCATGTAGAACTTGCTGATTGATAGCGTGCGAGCTTTCCGCTGGGTGATTTCGGTGCTCCCCACCATTTGGCGAGGGGCAATCGGCGCATACACAAATACACAAATATGCAAACACACAAACAGCAGCGTCGCGCACTCCCACTCCTCCACCGAGTTGGGGAAATCAGACCTAAGACCAGCGCCGCTGCCGCTCCGCTCTTGAAATATGAATGGTTTTAATTAAACAAACTCGCTTTGCCATCTGGCCCTACAATCGGGCTCGCCTAATGAACAGAGCTGCACACAAGCGCCGCGCACACATGCACATTATTAACCAGGCTAAGCAGCGTTCCAACGGGCCTAGCTTCGTAAATAGAGGGAAACAACAACAATGAAGTGATCTAGTGAGGTGCTTCACAGAGGTGGGGAGTGATGGAGTGGCTCATTGTGCTGAATGAGGACGCAGCGACTGTTGAAAACGTGTTCGCAGGTCGTTCCGGAGGCCGGCTTCTTTTGTTTAGCGACGTTCGGCCGTCAACGCCGCGTCGCTTTCAAAACGCCAAAGCCTCGAGTTGGTTTTACAGATGGAAACAGGTGTCGTTATAGTCGGCGCTTCATGTCATCTTTAGGATTTCACATTTTAACCAGTGAACTGGCAGGTGCAAACGTTCCCCTACAGTGGCTTTCCTTAAACACCTCATAATAACATGTGTTTGCTTTTTTTGCTCATAGAAGTGTACTCATTTGTATTGTCGTGCTTTCAGGAACAGACATGCCGTTCACTGCGACAGAAAAGGCGTTCTGTGTGTTGAAGTTTGAACAAACTCAGTCAAATGTGAATGCGCAATGAGAATTTGGTAGGAAATTTCATAAACAGGTGCCAACAGGAAAGAAAGATTTGGACGAGGAATAAGAAGAGGAAGGTTGTTTGTGTCGGAAAAAGGACTCCACTACTGAGTGGATGTGTGCCGCCAACATTTGTAAAAACTATCACTCATTTTGTTCATTTTGTTGATTATTCTTATCTGTTTTACTCATTTGGTGAACTATTTTGTAAACATTTTTTTTTTTAATTTATGCTTGATTTGCAGATTGATTTGGTCTTTTCTTCTATCTATCTGTCTGTCTGTCTGTCTGTCTGTCTGTCTGTCTATCTGTCTATCTGTCTGTCTGAATGTCTGTCTGTCTGTCTGTCTGAACCCATATACAGCGGGGAAAATAAGTATTGAACACATCAACATTTCTCTCAAAAAACATATTTCTAATCAAGCTATTGAC
>JAPTYQ010000011.1:20990995-21008779 GCA_029814465.1 Ostorhinchus cyanosoma
ACACACACACACACACACACACACACACACACACACACACACACACACACACACACACACACACACACACACCGGTTGAGCTGATCTCTGAAACGATAGCGAGCAGCAGCAGAGCATGCTGTTTCTCTTGGATGGAGACTGATTCATGAATTGACCTTGACTCTGTTCCTCCAACAAATCTCCTCTAAAGCTGCACTACTTTGCAGCAGCAGCCTCTTAAAAAAAAACTGAAAATTAACAGCACATGCTCGTCCAGCCCAAACACAAATCCTGCTGAATTACATTATCATATATTACGGATCAATGTTCCTAAAGCTTCCACATTCCACAATATTTGATGAGCTTTTCCAGCGTTTTTTTTTTTTTTTTTCTTTGGACCCACTTTTGCTCTTACGGTAGATGTGATTGACAGACCGATTGCGGTTTTTCATCGTCAGCAGTGGCCGTCCGTCGCCCAATCACTTTGAACTGGGAAGAAATTGAAATGAGCTTTTAATTGAGTCTCATTTGGCCAGTAAATGGATGCCTATTGTCTGAAAACAGAGATTTTAAACATCCACCAGCTAGCCCGTCACAAATGTTTGAATTCCGCTGTAATTTGCATTTAAGCGAAATTTTGGAGAAGCAAAAAAAAAAAACTCATTTAATGTGCGGATCTTTTCCAATAAGACACAATACTCTGCTCCTGTTGCATAAATGTGAATGATAAAAGTAGGTGCTAGCTGTAGTCGTATTTAAGAAAATATCGACCCAATTGCATGTTGTGGTGATGCAGTGATTAACTATTTGTGTGTTTTTTCCAAGTGTTTTGCTTTAACCCATAAAAACCCAAACATCCACTGATCTAAACTGTCTAATACTTGTTGAACCACTAATCCTATCAATACATGTGAATAATTGGTGTAAATTACAGTTCTTCTTTTCTTGGTCATCAGATAGGACCCATTTGGACGTTCAGAGGCTCCGTAGTTACCGTGGAAACACTGTCATCTTCTACATTGATTCACCATAAAACCCACGTAGTTGGATCAATGACAGTGAATAAAATAAACGAAAATGAAGAAAAAAAAAACATACAAAATGATAAGTAATGTGGATAAATAAGCAAAAACTGAGTGAAAAATAATAAAATAAGTCCACAAACTGAACAAAATATAAGAAAAAAAATAGCAAAATTGGCAAGAAAATGTTGAAAAACAAACAAAATAACCCATAGAATTGAACGAAAATGATGGAATATTAATTAAGTAGCCAAAACTAAATGAACCAGACCCGACAATGTAATCAATAAAATAACAAAATGATGAAGAAAATGAAAAAGTAATCAACAACAAAAACAAAATAAGGTGCAAACTTAACAAAATTGAGGAACTATGTTGAAATAATCAGTGTAAATCCAGTTCTTCATCTTTTCATGGTCATCACATATGACCCATTTGGACATGTTGGAACATTCACTCAGGGTATGTAAACTTATGAGCAACCAACCAACTTTAATATCAGGCAGGTTGTGACAGTTTTCTTCCTCCTATATTCTACATTAGTGGCACTAACGTTCAGCTGAACCCAATTGTCGGCAGTGTCAGAATTCGCAAACATTCCCATGCACTGGGGCGTCATAAGGGGGGGGGGGGGTAAACGTGACAACCGTTGTGTGTCCAGTGGAAACAGGTTAGAAGTTGTGAAAATGTGTTGTAAGATCCACTGTTTAATAGAGGAACAGAACCAGTGAGTTGGATGATGATGTTGAAAGTATGTCAAGTTTCATTTTCTTTTCACACCAGTGTTAGTTACATTAGTTATGGACCACTCCCCCTCTATATAACTGCTGCCCCCCTCTGGTTTTTTGACAAATCGCACCCTGAGCATAAGCGACAATAAATCGAACGTTTTACCTGTGCTGAGAGGTTATGTATACTGAAAAGTGGTACCAGGCACAACAGACCCGCCCCTTTTACCTGATTGGCCCTATCTCTTATCATTGTGAAAACACATTTTTGGTGACCATTCTTAATAATGACTCCCATCCTTTTTCGGGGTGAATTTCAGCTCCTTTCCTCTGGACGGAGGTTTTTAGTCCGAAGGTGCAGGACACAGCGTCATAAAAACAGTATTGTTCCTGTCGCCGTCACTGAGCTCAATAAGAAATAGTGACATTGCACTTCATTTTCTTATTTATCCTATTTCTTTGCTCTATTTATTATTATTGTGACTTGTAATTTTTACATTTTATATGCGGATCCTGGTTTTTATCCCAGAGACTGTTTTTATTTCCTTGAGGTTTTTATTGTGTTTTATTGCATCTTGTTTTATGTATTTGATTTTATTTTATGATCTTTTTTATTTTTATTATTTTAGCCTTTTATTTATCCATGGTGCTGTATTTATGAATGATGGAACACTGAGCACTTTTCGTCTTGACACTTGGTCAAGTATCTGCTGAACAGGTTCAATGTGTGTTTTATCACAATGCCAAATGCAATTACTCTGTGAAACAAATCTACCCATGGGTATAAATAAAGTAACCTTGACCTTTGAACTTTGACCTACATTCACCAAAATCTAATGGGACCTATTCTGGACCACCTCGCATCTTTCCTGAAAATTTCATGGAAATTGGTCCAGTAGTTCTTGTGTAAAGTTGCTGGTAAACAGATGGACAAACAAAAAAAACGAACCCAAAACAATACCCCTGCCTCCCCTTTGGGGGGTTGGGTAATAAAAAGATTACCCCTCCCCAAAAAAAAGCGAAACACACATAATGCACACATAACATTCGGGTAAATACTGATAAATATAGAGGAAAAAAAACACTTATGACTAGCTATAAAAGGAGCAGTGGATCTTAATGGGTTAAATATTATCAGGTTCCACTGTTGTTGAATAGTTCGGTAACCCTGAGAGTTCGCAGCCCCAGCGTCGATATCAAGTGAACACATCAAGCACAGAACAACTCTATGTAAAAACAGAGGCAGAGGCGGGAGATGGGGATCTTTAGGCGATTTGAATATCTTTATCCTAAGCTGCAGTGGGGAAGCCTGTGCACTTAGGCTTAGCACTCTCAAGACAGCTACTCCTTGTTAAGCATCGCCTCAGACTCCGAGACTATGAATGGGACCATTACCCCCATCCCTCACTGCACACACAGATACACTCCCGCACACACTCCACTCACATATACTTGGTCGGAGAGTAGTGGGAAGGTTCTGCAAGGGAAGATACCGAACTGCACCCTGGGACTGGCTTTACCACGGACTCCGATTCCAACTCCAGACCTTTTTTTTTTCATTCCGCATTACACCCAACAGGCCGTCACGTCTTCATTAGAACAAAACCGAATCTTTCATCAAAACCAAACACCGCATCAACAATCAGTGGAGCAGCTATCCGCGCACCCATCCAAGCCGGGTATTAACCCCCCGTTGTTTTTTTCCCTCCTCTGCTTTATCCACACAAATACGAGGTAATACGTAGAGATCACGCTGAAGATTTATCCTCAGCCCAGATGAACCCTACATGCCAAATGAAATTCAGCTGGAATTGTAAAGAGGTCCAAAAGAGCGGCGAAATAAAAACCAGGTAGACGGTTTGAGCGGTGTTGATTTGAGAGAATATGTCTGTTACATATATTCCCTCATGTAGCCCCTTTGATCAAATAACCTGCTGTTTCTGAAACAGAAGCAGAGGTTTTAAAGTAAATCCGAAACCTCGTTCTAACATGATGTCGAATTTGGGGAGAGCTTTAGCTTCTTTTTTTCCTACGATCCTGTCATACATTCACACCGGTACAGTCCAGAACCAGCCAACCAGGGCCCGGAACGGTCCGGCTCCAAACACAGGAATGCTTAAACCCTGAGTCTGCATGTGTTTGTGAGGCTGTCTACTATGTAGATGGTGTACATGTGTGTTTCCTGTATCTTAACGTTTACTTCTTAACCTCCTTTAATGTTTGCCCCTACCATTTTCCATGTGCTCTGCCTCACCGACACTGCCATCCGGCGTTGTCCTCTCGTAGCTGTCCTCGGGCAGGGGGAGGGCGCCCAGCCGGGGGCCCGATGAACTCTTGCTGCTGGGTGTCTCCGACTCATCCAGGCCGCTGTCGTAGCAGCTCTGCAGCGATCCCTGCTGGTGAGGGTCCTGGGGCTGGCTCACCACCGAGAAGGTCACTCGGCGAAACGGCTACAAGAAAAACCAAACGGCTGGGGGTCACTACAAAGGGGACTGTTTGACTTATTGATTCATTTTTATTTGTAATTTTCTTTGCTTAGATGTGAGAAAGGATGCTGGGGCTTCTGGATGTTTTAAAGAAGAGGGGGGGGTTCAGGTCAGAAGGGGAGACAAATAGGTTAGAAAAAGGGGGGCAAGGTCAGGAAGAGTCGTAGAGTGGATCAATCATGGCTAACTTCGGTTCGGTTGCACCAACAAAGTCACCCAAAAATAGAAGTAATCACAGTTTGACTAAACTAGATTAAAAATACCTGTTGAACCACTAATCCTGTCAGTCCATGTCAATAATTGGTGTAAATACAGTTCTTCATCTTTTCATGGTTCTCAGATATGACCATATTTGGACGTTCAGAGGCTCCGTAGTTACCGTGGAAACACTGTCATCGTCTGTAACACTGATTCACCAGTAAAAACCACGGTGTTGGATCAATGACAGTGGATGCAGAAACATTTTCTGTTTGATATAATAACTTTAAAATACCTGATTTTCACACAAAAAAAATTATATTATATTACTCAGAAAATGCTAACTGTAGAGAAAAATCAATTTGGAGGTTATCATAAATATAGTTCTAGGTCTTTTAAGG
This sequence comes from Ostorhinchus cyanosoma, assembly GCA_029814465.1. Classification (NCBI taxonomy): domain Eukaryota; kingdom Metazoa; phylum Chordata; class Actinopteri; order Kurtiformes; family Apogonidae; genus Ostorhinchus; species Ostorhinchus cyanosoma. The sequence continues at coordinate 20,995,810 of JAPTYQ010000011.1, forward strand.
GTTAAACTAATCTCAGTGGAATAAATTAAAACCACAAAAAATAATTAGCTCTGCTGAGTTTGGAGCTTCTAAAGGCAATATATATTTTAAAAATAAGTCAATAAATACTACATTGATGAGTTGTCAGAACCTATTAATAATGAAAGTGGATAAAAATCCACTAATATTCATCTTAATGGTTAGCTAGTTAGCCTATTCAGCCTTAGCCTAGCAGGAGAAAGTGCTAATTTCTCCTCCATGGATTATAAACAACCAAACAAACCTTGGTAGAGATACGTCCTATTATTGATGGAGAAATATGGATATAAAGAAGGAAAAGAAGATTCAATAGAAAATTGACATTAGCTCAATAACTGCAGTTACTCCTATATTGCTAGCGGAAAACTTAATGTACTGTGATATAAGTTGGCAAAGCAGCAAAATAAATCTGCACACTGTTTGATATTAAACAAGCTTTAAATGATGTGGAAAAATCATTAACACTAGTTGGTTCTTTATTCCTTCACAAGATATGACATACTTTGCTAGCTTGCTAAAAAGTTCTCCAGTTGGTGCAGTCATAAAGGTTCTGCAGAAAAGCTGTCATTTTTTTTTTACTTCTTTGGCTGAATTGCTGTTGCATTCAACCTTAATGTTCCTGTTTCTTTGGCAGAAATTCAGCAGCTTCATAAAATGACCCCTCGTTCTTAAAAAAAAAAAAGATTATTTTGCAACATCCATTTAGAAAACATTTAAAACTCCTCAAGTGCAAGTTAAATACTAACAAGTTGAAATTTCTGGTGAATTCAATGCAGTTTTCACATAAAACTGGACTTGAAAAGGCAGGTTTGGATTGAACAGTGTCTAGACCAGGGCTGTCAAACTCATTTTTATTCAGTTCCACATTCAGCCAAGTTTGATCTGCAGTGAAATAATAACAGAATAATATAGAAATAATGCCGACTCCAAACTTTCTTCTATGTTTTAGGGCATAAAAAGTCAAATTAACGACGAAAATGTTCACATCTACCAACTATTTTTCAAAACAATGTGAATAACATGGACAAACTGACATTTCTGAAGAAAGCTAAGGGCAGTTTTAACAATATTCTGTCTCAGTTTAGCATTTACATTTAAACCACAACTTACAGATCACAGTGGATCAACAAATACACAAAACATTTAATAACAGAATTTCGGTAAACTTACACTTCAGACATTTCAAAATGTTTACATTTTTCAGATTATTTGCATTTTTGTGAAATTATTGTTTGTTTTAGTGTAAATGCAGTAAAATGACATGAGAAAAATGTGGAGTTGTTTGTATTTATAGGTTATTATGATAGTATTCGACAGATCTGAGCCACTGCAGATTAAATTGATAAGTCAAATTTTACTGTTTTGCTTAAAAATTGTACTTAATTCCATAATGTCTTGGACCCCTGTTTATAAGCTATGGATAGTTTCTGGGGTTACCCTTTTTACAAAATCATATCTTGCTGGAAATTATGAATACAACTTGTTTATGTATTTTAAATGACTTGTAAAAAAATGTGAACTGAACTATGTGGAACCTGAACTAAAATGATTAATATCTTCAGTGTCATGTTTGCATTTCCCATTCACCCCAGGGGCCGGACTGGACCCTTTGGAGTGCCGGATTTGGCCCCTGGGCTGCATGTTTGACCCCTCAGGTCTAGAGTTTAGTCTTAAACTTTGGTGCAACATAATTTAAAGTTAAACCATGATTGAATCCCTGTCGGTGCAGGCCAGCCTCAGAGCCGTGACGCCACTTCTCGACCCTATTCTGCTTTATCACAACAGCCAACAACGACCACAAACAAGGTCCTGACTTTCACTCACCCAGAAACCTTTGAATAGGAAGACCTTGTTAAAAAAAAAAGGGACAAGGGAATAAGCGCTACAAAGGAAGTCTTTCACAGGATTGGTTGAAGCTCAGGGGAAAAAGCAGACATGGCAGCTGGCTAAACCTGTTAAGTACAACTAAGAGCGAAGGATGCCTCATTCACTTGTTTATTTGCCCACAAAGAGGATGAGACGAGCGGGAGATGTGCTCTGACGCCTAAAAAAGGGCCAAAGTTGCCCTCGTAGCGTGTGCACACAAACAAAAGGTCCTGCCGGCCGAGCTGTGGCTTCTTGCTGTCGATATGTGTAACTTGCTCGAACACATTATTGAACAGTGTCCTGAGTGAAGCAGTAACAGAGCATGTCATTAAAGCCCAGGCCTGTCTCTGTCACTTTCCCTTCCTCTGTCGGCGTCTCTCAATCCCTCTCGAAGCATCTGAACAAAGGTAATGGTAAAGAAAGGAAATGAAAGGGAGAATGAGCGTGAGGTGAGAAATGAAAGACCACGCATGGTCATTACCAGAATAAATGGCATAACAAATGGGTAATGCCATTCATTAATTAGACACAAACACAGCGAGCGCTCGCCTCTGCCGCCGTGCGTCTTCTCCTCCTGAACCTTCCCGGACCTCATCACTCGCTCATGTCCTCCCCTTCTACCTTCCTCCTGGTTCTGTCACCGACATTAAACAGGACGCAGGCCCATTACTCAAACATTCCTCTGCTTTCATTTGTTTCCTAATTGTCACACCTGACGAGGGACGAATCTGCCTCGATGATCGGTACCTACGCATCCGCCGCTAATCAATCACCGTCCTGTCGCTTGATCCTAGAGCTTGGCATCGCCGCCGTTTTTCGAGCTTATCTGGAGATGTTAAGTGTGTGGAGGAATGTGCATGTTTGGTAAAAGAGTGACAAATGAAGTGTAAAAATCTGAGGGCACACTAAATATCTGATGGCTGGATTTGGAATTCATCATTGTCGAAAGGAAAATAATGTGAAAGACCGATGGTCGACTTGCTAGGCCGTGTTTTCTAATGGTTAAACACTGTCGAGTTTGGTCCTTGCTCTCGGCGACCTTTTGGAAGGTGCTTTTTTTACTCGGCCAAAGTGGACTTTAGTTTGAAAGCACTCGAGGCCACAGATGTTGGAATACCATTCACTATCTGGTCAGTTTTCTGAGGTTTTGTTCAGAATTGAAAGTTACATTTAATTTCTGTGCAAAACTTTTTGGCTATTTATCTTTTTGGTCTTTTCACAGGTTTCCTCCTATTTACCAGCAACAATTCAATTCAGTTTTATTTGTGGAGCACTATATCACAACAAGGTTGTCTCACAGGGCTTTACGGAGTTAGTTGGATATAAACAGTCAAATAAACAACAGATGAAGGAAATGGATTAATGTCCCAGGCATCCCCTGTCCTTAGACCCTCCTTCTCAACAGGAATCACCTCATCCCTTAAATCAGGGGTGTCAAATCATCTTAGTTCATGGGCAACATACAGCTTAATATGCTCTAAAGTGGGCCAGACTAGTAAAACAATATAAATAATAGGATAAGAACTTATAAATAATGTCAACTCCAAAGTTTTCTGTTTTTGAGAGAAAAAAGTAATTCCTTAAAGGTACAGTGTGTAACTCCCATCCTCTAGGTGGCAGTAAATACGTGAATCAGTGCATAAACGGCGCTATTTCTCTGTTCCTCTGTTCCGCTTACCTAACGGCAGCCCCACTGGTTTTCACCGGAGTTTTCTGTCGCCGTCGATCATGGAGTTTAATAGTTTCATCTTGTTTTCTTTTCTTTGTGACTCGAGCCACGTATGTGATCCACTATCTTCCAGGATTTTCACGCAGCGTACTAGGTTTCTTCTTCTTCTTCTCCTTTAAATGTTACTCAGGGGCTACAGCGCCCCCCTTTTCCACCGCCAGCTGTCGGTAAAACCAGTCCAGAAGTCCATCCCGTTCTACAGGAGGATACTTCGCCTTTTGTCCTCTTTCGGCTCATGTACAGAAAAAAATGGCGGAGAACATGGCGCCGTCCAGCGAGCTGGACCCACGCTATGTATGTTTAAACGGGTTTTTCTGTGTTAAATGTAATCGAACAAATTCATCTTTTGACTTATCGGACACTATTTTATTTCCTTTTAATCAATAATTAGGTTGATTATTGGAAAGAACACTTAGAAAATTCTACACACTGTACCTTTAATGAAAATGTTTACATCTATAAACTGTTCCTAACATGAGCAAATATGAACAACCTGAAAATTCTTAAGAAAAACAAGTGCAATGTTCACAATATTAAGCCTTAGTTCATCATTTTTACTTGTACTTTACAACTAACACATGACAGTGGATCTACAAATACACAAAACATTTAATAACAGAATTTTGGTAATATTCCAGACTTCTATTAAGACATTTCAGGTTGTTGACATTTTTTGCAAATGGCTAGTCTGTAAATGCAAACATTTTTGTGTCATTTTAAGTTTTTTTTACACAAAAATATGCCGTTTCATTATTTACAGTTTATTTTACTGGTCTAACCCACTTTAGATTGAATTGACCTAAAATGATTTGAACTTCCTTGACTGTTAATATTTTCAGTGTAATTTTTCACAGATTCATCCCATGGGCCGGATCGGATCCTTTGGTGGGCTGGTTTAGGCCCCCGGGCCGCATGTTTGACACCTGTGCCTTAAATCATATCATTATGTTAAGCTTGTTTGTCATAATTCCCTTTTTGTGTACTTAGTCTGGTCTCGGCCTTAAAGTCTTGATCTCGGTTTAGGTTCCCCCTGGTTTTGGGTTACATGGTCTTTACTACGACTCTGAAGGTTTTTCTCAAAAGCAGGTGAGCTCTGTAACAAATGTCCCTAAAACTAAAGGAAGCTCTTTTCTTAACTCTTTAGATGGACGTCTGTTTAGTTGACTCCCCACGAAGCTGCAGTTTTTGGTCAACATTACTCTTTTATTTAACCAATATAATTCCGTACAGCTGATAATGCCTTTATTTTTGCAAACAAACCCTCTTTTTTAATGTTTTTTCTGCTCTTCTTTGCCTGTGTTTAGTTCTGGATGAGTCCACTTTGTGTTTTTGATGAAATTAGTGATTCTGAGTTTTTTGTTGCATGCTCTTAAACCACACAAAAAAGTTTTATCGCAAAGACTTAGACTTAAATTAGTCAAAAACAAATGAGAACCAAGGGAGGTTTCCTTTTTTTCATGTTGTTGTAGCTTTAATTTGACATTTCACACAATGGTGAAAGTGTGGAAAACATATATATATATATATAAAATATGTGACACTTTGTAAAGACAACCCTTTTGCTGTAAGAACCTCTGAATCTCTGCCAGACACACACTGTCGAAGACTTTCTTTGTGATAATAAAAATTTCCCACCAGCAAGTGGTAAAAAAAATACAAATAAATAAAAAAATATCTGGCTTCTTTAGCTGTGTGTGTGTGAGAGTAAATTAGCATTTATATTTCCACCCCGTTCTTTTTCTCTGGCTGGCTGGCTAACACAGCAATCTTGGCAATAAATCATGTTTCCATGTAATTACAATCAACACTCAACAAATGAATTGATATAAATATTCATGCAAAATTTCACTTGGATAGTCAAACATTTGTTACATAATTAAAACCGGGCCCAGAATGAAAACTGCTCCCTATAAGTGTAATAACACTTGAAGAGATGTTAAGATAAGCCATTATTTTAATATTTTGTTTGTTTGTTTGCTCTTTCTCTGTTTCTACTAAACGCTTGTTTGGTGTGAGGTGTGTATTGACAAGTCCCACAGCTTGTGTACACGGTCAAAAAAAAGTCCTCGGTCTGAATCAGATTTACTGGAGTGCCATACTCCATGGGAAACACATTTTCTAATGATACAAATTAAACGACTGTTGCCTAATGAATTGCTGGCGAGACCGCAAAGAAAAGAAACACTCTAGCAAGCACGCACCCAGGGAAAATTGAGTTTGGGAGTGAGAAAAGAAGATGATGGAAAGAAAAAAAAGTTAAATGAACAAATAGATTTTATTCACCTGAATTTCCCCTTATTTTCACTGGAGGGAGAGCGAGATAGAAGACAGGGAAAAAAAGCTAATTTGTTTGCAGACCAGAAATGGAGTTCATGCAGAGATCGCCGGAGGCTTTGGATTAGAATCTGCAGCAACCACAGTCTGCACAGCGACCTTCGCTCCCTTCATTCTGTGTCTTTTAAATAAATGAATAAAATAAGCAGTGATTCTTTCTTAGTCATTTTTCCCTCTATGTGTGTATTTGTGTGTATTTGTGTGTGTTGTTGTGTGCTTCAGCGTACAGGTAAAAGAAACAAAGTCCAATCCACCTCTGCGGTTTCTCTGAGCCCTGTCGAACCACAGGAAAAATTAACACAATTAGACCCACTCGGGGTTGTCGACTGGGGTTTTATTAGTCCAAAACGGGCTTTAATTCATGAGCAATTGCAAAGATGCGACGCTGTGAGGACACGGCGAACCGTGGGTGTTGGAGTGAAAAGGTTCCCTCGCTGTCATGTGGCAGCGAGCTGACCACCTCTCACCGTTTTTCCGTTGACCCGGTGTGTTTGCTAAGCCTGACTGAGTACATGCCCTTTGATGTCGGTCCTTCTACCTCCCACCCTGACCTTCTGCCCTCGCCGTCCACTCAGCTGCCAATCACCACGCCGCCGACGCTAGCAGCCACACATACATACACAACCGTGAAATGTCACAACATGCCAGCTCCTTGAGTTTCATACACAACCACTTTATTTCTAAAATCCCGTCTGTTCCACAAAGTAAATATAAAACCCAATAAAGCTGTTCCCCTTTTATGTCCTTGCAGTTGCAACACACAAAGCCGGACCCCCTGCCAAAAAGACGCTTAACTTTTAATATATGGCTTTCATTACAAGTTAGCACTAGCTTGCTTTATCTCTACCATATGCCAGGACCCTTCTCTGGGTCCCGACGGCGGAGGGCCTCTTCTGGGTGTGCCTGTGATTGAAAACCAGCTGCGACAGCCACGGGTGATTGAGCAAATCCGTCATCCCCAAAAATGAACAATGCAAACAAGCCACAGGTTTATTGGGAGCTCTGGCCGAAGCTTGGCCCAGGCCTGTTTCCTGGATGCTAAAGGGGAAACACATGGGCGCCCGACTCGAGCGAAGCCGGAGCCAATAAAAACAGGCCTGTGCCACTCATGTCAATAATGTGCGACCTCTTGGATTTGATTTTCATTTCCTCCTCCCCTGAACTAAACACTGAGCCACTGTCAAAAGCACATTATTTGAAGCTTTACTTTCGCTTTTATCTGATAGAAAACCTAGAATGGGTAACACATTGTTTAGCGGCACTGAACTGTGCTTATGTTCAAACCAATATCGAAGGTTTTTAGAGGGGTTGGAGAGGCTGTTTTGAAGTATCGCATTAGAAAAGGTGGATGGAAATAGTGGAAGTTTTACACTAACTTGAGGGAGTTAATAGGAGATGGAAACGCCTCCGCTAAGCTGTTTTCACTCTCATTTCAGGGTTTTCCCACATAGTCCCTTAGCGTATAAAACAGAGCTGGTAGACGGCCAAAGCGACTAGTTTTGTTTGTCTTGTCTATGTGTAATGATGCTTTTACTGCACTTACAGTTGAAAAGTTCACCTCCAACTTACTTGACAGTTGCAAGGAATCATGACTAATATTGATAATAATAGCATCTAATTTCTCGTCTTGGCATGGGTATGTCTGCTGCGTTCCAGAACATTGCCTTAACACAATAGGGATTGTATTTGCGTTGTTAACCATGTAGAAAGGAACCAGTTCTAGGTCTGGATTTTTAATTAAGCCCACCTTTAGCAGAGCCTCTGGACAAACTGGAGGGTAATGGGACGACGGAGGTGAGGAGGGACGGGTGAGTGTGTGCAATCTCAGCTGTAAGTGCGTTTGGCGGGTGGCAGTGACCCACTACTGTGAACCACAGGAAGTAATTGTGGCTGGGCTGGACTTGGGGCAAGGGGAGCAAACATAAACTGCAGGGCCAGTGTCTTATTGCAGTCAAGCGAGAGCGAGGTGGAGGTACACAGAGGAGGAAGTATGAGTAAGTGAGATGGGGGGAACGATAAAGAGGCAGAAACGGGGGAAGACAAAGAGACTAGGAGAGAGTGAGCGACCGGGTGACACATGAGCACCGCCATGATCGCCAAAAGTGCCAGTCGGTAATTAAGAAGCCGTACTTCATTTTTAATGTGCAACCAGACAGTGACCTGCGATACGCCACCTGAGACACCCTCAAAGTGCCAAATAGCGACCAAACAACCGAGCTACTGGAAGCTGAGTTAGTTGAGCAACTGTTAGCTAATGCAGATGGATTGGCTGCAGATGATGCAAAGTGTAATTCCAGTACTGTGCGAATTAAAAGATACAGTGATGTTAAAGCGATAAATGAGACAAACGCCCTCAAGGTGAATGTCTGACGAGAAATCAATCGGAACCTGATCGGGGTGGATTCGGGTTCTATTTGGGTGCTACTCAGTTGCACTTAATTACCATGTTACAGGCTAAGCTAAGAGCAGAATGCTGATGCTGCTGGGCCTCAGTAATCAAAAACAAGACACTAGGCTGAATCAGGACAGTCCCTCAGGTGTGTAGCCCCCCCCCCCCCCCTCAAGTGACCTGGGGTTTTTCGGTTCGGTCCGAGTAAGTTGTAGGAATGTTGGCAGCGTAGCGGGCTGCAGCTTTGTTAGCGCAACCGCCTGCAGAGTCTCAGGTATCATGTTCAAGCCTGACTGATAGCTTTGGCCCTGTCAAGCTCCAGTGCTCCTCTTCACGTTCCCTGTCTTCTTCAAGCTTCACTCCTCCACACACATTCCTCCCAGGTCACTCTTTCCCCAGAAAAAAAAAGGAAAGAAAGACAGAATGAAGAGGAGAAACTGGGTTAACGTTTCCAAAGAACACCCAAGACTCCGAGAGAAAAGAAAGAAAAACAAAGTTGAGATAAAAGAGGCTCTTGTGAGTTCAGGCTGACTTTTCCGAGCGTTATCTTCAGAGTCAACAAAGATGCAAAGAGTGTTTTTTTTTGTGTCGTTTTTGTTCTAGTCTGCTGAGTCTGACTCTCCTAGACATCCTTCGAAACCGTCCAGCTTAGAAGGGCATCCAGCTGCCGGGCCTTCACCTTCCCTGCACTGATAATAACGTACCTGAACGTAATAAAGAAACAGAGCTAGAAAGATACAAAGACTGACAGCGTTGAACATTGAAAATTATGAATAGTAGCAGCTGCAAGGTCATACAAGCCACATGGGCACCACACTTGGTAATAGCATTTTTAACCACCTTTAAAAATACTTTTACTACCCAAGGTGCAAACATTACAGGCAACACAGCACACACTCTCGTTAAGACTTGATGATGCTATTAGCGCTCTCTTGTCGATCTTTCAAATCACTAGCAAGTATTTTTTTACCCTCCACTTTACCATGTGGTCATTTTACGATCTGACGGCGCACCGATCAATTAAATGTCCTCCAGTGCCTGTCCACCACCACTCTCTTGAGTCTTTACTGTCCCTTTATTGCACTTGTTCGGAGGAAGAAAAGGCATTATAAACATACAGTTGAGCTCATAAGTTTACATACCCCAGCAGCCATTTTTCAGAGAATACACTGTATAAATCTAAACCTGACTAAGTGTATTTTTCTCATTTCTTGTCCAAACATCTCATCACACTTAAGACAGAATCACCTAAAGAGTAACTTTTCAGTCAGATTCTGTCTTATTTTAAGTCTGTTTAGATGTTTAGACGAGAAATGACACAAATACACTTGGTCAGATTTGGATTTTTGCAGTTTAGCCAATGACAGGACCTTATGTTTTGGAAAATGTTAAAAAATAAACAAAATAATCCCCCCAAAAAGTAACAAAAATTAAGGAATATTAATTAAATAGCCAACAAAATGAACCAGAACAGACAAAATAATAAAATGAACAAAATGAATATAGTATATAAATAATCAAAAAAATGATATAAATAAATAATCAGCAACAACTACAAAATAAGCCACCAACTGAACAAAATCGAAGAAATATGTTGAAATAATTGGTGTAAAATATGAGATATGACCCATTTGGACATGTTGGAACATTCTAGACTGTCCCATGTGCATTCAGTCGGGGTATGTAAACTTATGAGCCAACTGTATACGTTCGAGTAAGAAAAAGAACATTTAGCCAATCCAAAAACCCCAGCTCGAACTCCCCGATGCGTCTGCTATTGTACAACTGGGAATGTGCCATAAAAAGTAGTTGCTAGGCACAAAATGTCCTCTTAAGAAACTCTGCGGGGATAAATTGTTAGTCTTAGTGCTTGCAGAGGGGGAACTGCTCTGGTTAGAGAAAAAGGAAGTGGGAATTGAAGTTAAGAGAGAATGTAATAGATGATAAGGAAATGAGAAAGTGGGTGATGATTCCATCCTTAGCTCCATTTCTTCCTTTGACCACTTCCCACTTTTCTTTTTCCCAGTGTGTTTGGAATGCCTTTGGAAGGGAGCCACCGCTAGCACTTTCCTATTAGCATGCACACCATGCACGAAGCCGGAGAGACGGACCCTCAGGAAGGAAAAGAGAGAGAGAGAGCGCCGGAGAAGAGAAAAAAAAAAGATCACACATGGTTACTTTCTTAAAGTCTGGGCTAAACTTTTAATTGCTCTTCAAGTGGCGGATTAGGCCACTGGTGTAACAGAGATACTATTCTAGGGGGATGCGTTTGAACATCTTCAGAAGCTTAACCCAACCTCTGACCTGCTCTGAATGGCAAAGGAGAAGTGTTTCTATTTCTTTCTTTTTTTTTGTGTTGTTTTTGATGGGGCGGGTGGTGTTGAGTGACACTGGATTAGTTTCAAGCTGACAAATAACACCCTTTTGTGGGATTCTGCTGCTTTTCTGCTGGGCTGCAGGAACACTATCGCAGCAAGCCTCGTGTCATGTAACTGATAGCACGGGGCTAAAAAGGACATAAAAATGGATAACCGAAAGCTTCATAATTCATAAAGACGAGGGGGGGGGGGTTTGTCATCGTCTGCCAAATAACTAATGTGTTTCCTTTTTATGCTGCGGTGAATTTTTGCGGATTTCCACAGCAACATCCGCAGCTGTCAATCGCGAATTGTGTTACATCCTCTCATTATGAATGGATGGGGCCTTCTCCTGTGTCGCCATGTTAGAGCCGCTGCTGCTGACACAAGTGCTGGCACAGACTGGGAATGAGTGTCAACCAAAACCCTGACCCTGGTGTTGCTTACATAGAGTCTGCCTGCAAATCTTGAGATCGCATTTCCGACTTTTTTTTTTCGACTCGCCTTGCTTGTACGCTGACAGCTGAATGACACACACTGTCTGCGCATTCAGCCGTGCAAAGTGCCCGTTGTCTGTCTGCGACTGGGAGTGTATGTGTCGATGTGTGTGTCATGTCTTGGGCATTGTCATGTCATTTCACATGTCACCCTGCCATCAAGTTCGGTTTCCAGTTCTGGCTGCAGGGAGGGAGGGAGGGAAGGGAAGGGGAGGGAAGGGAAGGAGAGAGGGGGGTGTCTAGGTGTCGCATGTGGGGATCCGTCACATCACTGGCAGCGCTGCGTCTGACCAACGGCCTACTACTGTCAGGATGTGACGAGCCCCGGGCCGCCGCTAACGCTAGCTTGTTGTGACACAGGTTTGGGTGTCAGCAGAAAAGCATGACACGGACATCAACGGATCCCGGAGTCGTGCGAAGCAGCCAAATGCCACCGCTGAGCTTCCGCAGTAACGAGGATGAGAAACAGCAGCTCGCTTATTTTGCTACCTGTCCCGAGCGATCACAGATGTCGACGACTTCGGGAAAAGCGAAAAGGACGGACGTGTCTCTCCGGGACGCGGCTCAAAATAACCCCGACGGCCTCTCGACCCGTACTGGGCTCCGGAACATTTTCACAAATAATCGAGCCATAAACTGTACAAACGAGTCCACGGTGGGTTATTAGAATCCCCACTAATGAACTGTTCATTCCACATTTAGTGAATAGTAACAGGCTGTGATATGTGCTTAAGTCGGGCACAGTTTTTATCTCGCTGCGTTTCAACCTCCTTTTTCAACACTGTGTAACCTGCAGTGACTGTGTGATGCTTTTACTGTAGTTAAATGAGGTGTATTTGAACGTCCTGCCTGAGAAAACCCCATTTTCATCATGTTTATGTAACGATGTAGCATTCACACACTATAGGACGAAGCAAACACTTGAACATCGGCTGATTTCTTTCAAAACCTTTTGGAGCTTCATGAGGTTAAGGTCATACCGAGTTGAGGGGGGGCGGGGTCTATAAGTATCATTATCAAGCAGCATGTTATGTCAATGGTATGTTTCCACCCCACCCCCACCCCCCTACTCCCCTCCCGCTCCTACACAATAAAGTACTCATCGTGCCACTTATTGAGCTCCATTAAAAACAGGTCTAATCGGTGCATTTTGTCCTTTAGTACAATATCTACCCATGAAATGTTAAAAGGTTGAGAGTTTTTCTCCTCGGTAACGCATTTTACATGTTAGCATGAAGACGCTAAAAGCCTTTGTTTGTGTTTTTGTTGTTCTTCAAGATATATGTTAACACCCACCTAGTCATTGGCAACTGATTTTAGATTTAAGATTAGTGTTAGAAAAGCATTTCACTTACATGTTAAATGTAGAAAATGGACGTTCACTTGCAGGTGAAGTGTAATAACCCTGAAACTAAGCCCATGTTTACTTCAAGTTCCCAGAAAAAAAGTTTAAAGGTCAGTCATGCAGATTTCACCAGCACTAATATTAACTACACTGTAAAAAAAACAAAAAAAGAAACAGGCCAGCACAAAAATAGGAAAATTAAACTCATTGGGTTAAAATGTCCACTTAAGTAAAATTATCAGCCAGTGCAGTAAGAAAACTGCACTAATTAAGTTTTCTTAATATAATAAAGATGTTATGTGAGGATTATAGGATGCTATATTCTTATTTTAAGCAGAATATGTTTGTTTAGAGTCTTCATAATGAGATTTTTTGCCACTAGCAATTGTCGGCCCAATGAAAGGTAAACATTGGGGGGTGGGGGTGTAGATGGGG
>JAPTYQ010000011.1:21039333-21051934 GCA_029814465.1 Ostorhinchus cyanosoma
GTAATGTGAAAAGAACCTGTGTTTTGGAACATTAGACCAACATGTGTGCTGATCCAACTCTTTCAGTCACTGTGTGCAGAAATGACCAAATACAGTCACTTAAAGGGTTAACCACATCACTCACATGAAGGAGGAGGGGAGGACGTCCGATGAGCAGGGACAGAAGTATTTCAGCCTAATTTTGTGGTTAAAGGAGAATGCTCTGCAGTTGAAGGCGGGGGGGGTTCCGTCCCCTCGTACCTGCAGAACAGACGCTAACAGAAGTACTGCAGAAGTTTCAAGAGTGCTTTAGCACCTTTTGCGTGAACAATGACGGTGCGTTGACCTCCGTTGACCCCCTTTCACTGCCCCCCCCCCTTTACTTTCCACGTTAATGAAATGCATTGAACGTAGAGTTCATCGGAGGTCAAAGCTGCAGATCAAAGGCAGAGTGGACTTCAAACGCCGTCAGACTGTGTCTTAGCAAAGAGGACACTGGGACAGAGCCCACACCGACAGCAAACCACGGGGGGGGGGTTAGGCCTCTTTAAGAGATATTCCATCAGAAAGTTCCAGCGCTGCTTCAGGACGGGAGGTGATAAAAATTTTAAGCAACAATCCTGCTGAAGGCCTGATGCGTTTCTAGGTGTAAAAAGAGGCATGTTTTCAAGTGTCAATAGAAGCATTTTACCTCCTCCAAGCCCAAAGTCACTGTAGCGAAAAGGAATTCACGGGAGTTTAGGAAATCTGCGCATTTTCAGCCTCGTAGTCGTGCTGTTCCGTGATTCCACCCTCACTTACATGATCATTTTACAACGAGCACTGCTGGCATCATGAAATGAAAGCACGCTTTCAACCGCTTATTCCTCTAAACAACAGCTCTGTCTTGTTGATGTCCTTGTTTTGGAATGTGCTACTGTCAGAAAAACATTCTACCACCGATAAAAGCCACTGATTCCAGTCCAGACCACCTGGAATCCTTTAGGTTGATCAGTCTGGAGCCCATAAAACAGCAAATCTGGGATGGTTTCATCTATAAACACCTACATTTATCACCATTTATTAGAATATTTCCCTCTGCATTTTACATTTATCTGTGAAAATCAGGTATTTTACAACATGGAATATATTGACCATCAATAGACTTTTTGTTGTTGTTGTTTTTTAACAAAATATCATTCATCAGCCACTTTTCCATTGGACATCTGCGCAAAACTTTACCAATATTTACTAAATGTTGAAAAAACTGAAGTGTGTAATGACGGTTTTTCCATTAAATCCCAAATGTGATGATTTGTCACAATGCACTATTTTCAGAAAAACATTCTACCACCGATAAAAGCCACTGATTCCAGTCCAGACCACCTGGAATCCTTTAGGTTGATCAGTCTGGAGCCCATAAAACAGCAAATCTGGGATGGTTTCATCTATAAACACTGAGAATTATACACATGATGACTTCCAAATGAATTTTTTCTCTAAATTAAACCTTTCCTAAGTGATTTATCACCATTTTATTATAATATTTCCCTCTGCATTTGGCTTTTTTTCTGTGACAATCAGGTATTTTACATGTAATATATCGACCAACTACAGAAAACTGAAGGAAAACGTGACTTTCTCTGTCAAATGTTTCAATAACTGAACATAAACCCAGTGTGTTCATCCACTGTTGGTCAATCCATGTTGTAGAAGGTGACGGTGTTTCCATGGTAACTACAGAGGCTCTGAACGTCCAAATGGGTCATATCTGATGACCATGAGAAGACAAAAAACTGTATTATGGCTTATTTTGTTAATATTACTTATTATTTTGTGGATTTTTATCCCTTTTATTCATTACTTTGGCTGTTTTTGTTCATTTTGTTGCTTTCTTTATCCTTTTCTGCTTTATTTTACACTGTTTTTGGCGTATTTTTTCCACATCATTTATCATTGTGTATGTTGTTTTTCTTCATTTTTGTTCATTTCCATCCACTGTCATTGATCCAACTCCAGGTGTTTTACTGGTGAATCAAAGTAGAAGATGACGGTGTTTCCACGGTAACTATGGTCGCTCTGAAGATGAATGAATGAATGAATGAATGTATGAATGAATGAATGAATGAATGAATGAACAAACTTCCTTTTCCTCCAAATCTATTCACGGCACTCGTTTTAAACCACTTCCATTCAGACCAGGACTTCAGAATCACCCAAGGGCGAAGTCGTCCTCGTTGACAGACCGTGCGTCGTCTAAGAGCTTCGCATTCCGCCGTCGTCGGCATCTTTTTGACATTGAAGTCCAAACAAAACATCCCTCCCCATCTGCCACAAGTCCCATGATTAACTATTAAATGGTACGTGTAAAAACATGGTTGACATAAACCCTCTTGTCGTCTCGCCAAGGCCTCAGCTCTCACTCAACCACAAACAAAGCGCCGCGTCACATAAAACATTTCCTGATTAATATTTCAGCCTCAGACGCCGGTTGCTTGAAAGCCCCGTTCCCCTCCCGTTCGGCTTCGGCCTCTCCTCGGGTCGACCTCTCGCCCGATACTTCAGCGGCGGACGGACTCGTGTTCGGCCGTTTGGATACGCGGCTTAACCCTACGAGGTTTCTCCAGATGGCCGCCGCCGCCCGGTCTGTGACGGGCCCGTCGCAATAAAAAGCAAAGCGTGGGTTCACCCAGATATCTTTGCCGCGCTGTGCTTTTAATATTTCAAGGTTGTGAGCATAATACTTGCATGCTCTGGGACACAGAAACACACTTCAAAGGAAGGGTGTGTTTAACCTAGAAAATACAGCAATTCAGGAAAACGGAGGCTTTCAGAGCAGGCGGATCTGGTCCAGAATCTGAACCTGAACCCTCAGATCTGATGAGGAGCCCGGACCGGACCAGACCGGACTGGACCAGACCGGACCAGACCAGACCGGACCAGCCCAGACCGGACCAGACCAGCCCAGACCAGACCATCAGCAGGTACGAACAACTACCGAGGTTTAAGAGCGGGACCGAATTGACCCTGTTTGAAGAGGTGTTATTTCAGTCAAGAAAGGAAAGAAAACACAGGCTGCGTTTCACATACAGTGTCTGCAAATCTTTGTCTTAGTTTAACCAACCCAGCTCCTCCCACATTTAAAGAGGGGGGGGTACAATGATTTAAATCATGATGTGGTTAAATGAAAGTAAAATAAGGAACACTTTCACATGTTGTTTCTAGTTTACAGATGATACACTGCAAAAATCAGTGTATTTGTGTCATTTCAGTCCAAATATCTGATCAGAGTTAAACTCAGACAGAATCACCTCCAGAGGAACTGTTCAGTCAGATAGAAGAACTGATCTAGAAACTATAGATCTGGAAAATCTGACTGAAGGAATCTGAGCAAGATCTTTTTTCATTTGTTCCATTGGCATACATTAATTTTTTTTTTTCTTTTGCTTAATTCAAGTAAAAAAAATCTGGACAGTTTTGACCACATTTTTTCACTGGCAAGAGGTTTTTTTTCAGCACAAATGGTACATGATTCAAAACTGCAATGGGAAGAACTTTTTCTGCAACAAGAGTCACATGACCAAAAAAAACCCGGATGTTGACGGACGTTATAACAAGAGAAGAAGCGTTTTAACAGAAACACCAGGAAACTGAATCAAGTTGAATTTAGTCGTAGATAGAGGGATAATATATAATAATAATAATAATGAATATATCAGTAAATCAACACCACATTTACCTTCATGTTTATGGAATGACTTTTCGTCTCTCGCGATAATAAACAAATAATGGAAAAACCCACATTACGCACTTCAGTTTTTTTTTACATTTAGCAAATATCGGAAAAGTTTGGCGCAGATATCCGATGGAAAAGCCACTACAGTAAATCCAAATGTTATTTTATTTAAAAAAGTGTCTGGTTTGGGGAACATCGTGTCTCCGCCCACTCCACGGCTTTGTGACTGTGTGGTGCACATGGGCGTGAACACGTGTGCGGTGGCGCGAAGACCCCGCCCCCTGCAGATGTGGGAGCGCTGC
Organism: Ostorhinchus cyanosoma; assembly: GCA_029814465.1. Classification (NCBI taxonomy): domain Eukaryota; kingdom Metazoa; phylum Chordata; class Actinopteri; order Kurtiformes; family Apogonidae; genus Ostorhinchus; species Ostorhinchus cyanosoma. The sequence continues at coordinate 21,043,330 of JAPTYQ010000011.1, forward strand.
GGTCTGTGTGTGTTCCTGCATCCTCTGCCTGCGTTCTTTGTGCCGCTGACACGCTTGTACGTTCCGGCTCCTTTTTTTTTTCGCGGCTCTATGTCATGATCAATTTATCGCTCGGCACATGACGGCCCCCGGCGCCTCCGAGGATTGGAAGGACTTGGTGTGCGATCCCAGCCCACCGCGCTTTGGCTCCACGTACAAAACGGCCATTTGTATTCTCATCCCGCTCCGGCCCGGTCCGATCCGGGCCCTTCACACTCCGGCTCCAGGTTCCCGTTTGGAGGAGAACTCGCACCAAATCGGACCCAGCGGCGCCTCCTGCTTTCATTTCTGACGGTTTTTCCACCTTCTGTGGAGCTCAGAGTCTGGATCGGATCCTCTAGACCAGGGGAGTCCCACATAAGGCCCGGGGGCCGAAAGCAGAGCGCCTAACGTTCCAGGCCGGACGGCGGGACGGATTCACCAAGTCCAAAAGTTTGATTAGGCTGCTCATGTTCGGGATGATTCTGTCCATTTCTGTTTTTGTTCATTATTTTTGTTTATTTTATGGATTATTTTCTCCATTTCTGTTCATTTTTGATTCTCTTCTTCAGTTTGTGGATTGTTTTGTTCTTTTTTTCATGATCTTGTTCTTTTGGTTCATTTTGTCCAGTTTTGCACTTTTTTTTTGATTATTTTGTTCTTTTTGTTAATCATCTTGTTAATTTTTTTGTGGATTGTTCTGTCAATTACTGTTAATTTTTTATTATCTTGTTCATTTTGTCCATTTTCGTTCATTTTCATGTTTATCCTGTTTATTTTGTGGATTATTTTTGTTCATTTTTTTATTACCTTATTTATTGTGTGCATTATTTTGTTCCATTTTTGTACATTTTTCATCATCTTGTTTATTTTGTGCATTATTTTGTCCATTTTTGTTCATTTTTTATTACCTTTGTGGACGCTGTCTCGGCGTTGTTTTGCAAACCCAGATAAGAACTGAACTGCCCTGACATCCATCCCCATCTAAACTCTACTCTGACACTGGTCCTGGTTGTTTCTTATCCCAGACCCTGTTACAAACACCTGGATCCGGCGGTCCACAGACTCCAGTCCATCCATAATGTACCTGCATGGCGTCCATGTGTGCGGCGGAGCGTTGTGAAAACATCAGGCTTAATCAGCGCTCATTTGTTCAGGGACCCTGAGAATCGGAGCTCGTTGCTTGGCGCGGCGAAGGCGGCGTCGGAGTGTTGTCGTGCGCAGATCCAGTATGTTTGCACACCTGCCTGCTTTTTAATGTGCTTCTGCCAGCGCGCCGCTCAAAACCGTTTGGCACACAATAACACAGAAAGTACAACTTATTCCACGCGCTGGGGGAGGCCAATCTACGCCGGCGCCTTCGGAGGAATCAAACCATTTCAAGCAGGAGGAGGAGGCAGACAATTCCAGGAAAAAAAAAAAAAAAACGGAACATTTTCTGCACTAAAGTTGTGAAAAAAAAACAAGGATATTTTCTGGGGATAAAGAGATAAATGAACAAGAGAAAATGGAGTGAAAATGGAATGTTTGAGTCACAAATGAAAAAAAAACACATCGATTTTGACGTGAAAGACGTGGAAAATGTCCAAATTTTCAGTACGAGCTGTGAAAAAAGAGACGAATACAAGGATATTGTGTTTGAAAAAGAGGGAAATGAATGGAAAAACACGGAATATTCTGTGATATCACACTATTTAAAAATAAAACAAAATGATATGAAATCCAACTGAAAATGATCTTTAAATATCAATTTTAACTTTTTTTTTGTCTTTTGCATCTTTTTAACTTTTCTTACGCTTTATTCTTTACATTTTTTGTGACTTTTTCATGTTTTACACCTTTTTTCCACGTCGCATCTGTTAATATTCACAGTTTTGCATCTTACACGTTGTTTTAAACTTAATACATCATTTTTAAAAAGTATATTTACATATTTTAAGCCACATTCAGCTCATTATATCTGACTATTATTTATTTTATGACTTTATTTCAAACCACTTCCAAACCATAGCTTTTTAAAAAATCGATACCAAAATTAAAATAATAATAATAAAAAAAACTCCAGCACCAAAAGGGTTAATTCTGCATAAATGTCATGAATCTCTTTAAAAGGCCTCGTTTACTTGTTGAAGGTCATGTTCGAAGTCTTAAAATAATACGAAATGCATCTTAAAATGCCTTCGACTCTTCTCCATCTATGAACCAGGTCGTGACATTTCAATTCCCAGAGTCGTAAAGTTCGGATAAAACTGCGATTAAAGCCCGCGGATCGTTATTTTGCGACTAAAAGCGTCTTTTGTTGCCGGAGGCTGAACTCCGTCCTTCGTTGGGGCTCAAACCGACGCTGCAGAAACATGTCGCTTTCCAGTCGTTTGCTTTTCACTCCAAGAAATATAATAAAATGCTAAACAGGCGCGTTAATAATTCACCGAAGCGAGAACCTGCTGCTGTCGACATTTGCAATTCAACAACTGTCATCAGCGCTAATGCGCGCCACGCCAATCCAGTCCAAATATTACATTATCATTCTGCTTCCGTATGCACTTTACCGGTCGGTGCGTGGGCGGGTTTCTTCCTCTGTCCGGCCCTGTGGCTCCTCCCTCCGTCCACCTCTTTTCTTCCTCATCCCTCCGTCCTTTCCTCTTCCTCCTAACTGAATAATGCGCCGTCGTATAAATAAATAAAATTTAAAAAAACCTCTCATTAAAAGCTCGTTCTATAGATTAAAACGCTGAGGTCGACGCTTTTTCTGCTCGTAGATGTAACTTAATGTATACGCCTTCCCTCCAGGAGCGGAGTGAAAGTAACACTTACATTAATGGAGTTAAAGGTACATGAGGAGCTTTTAGGGTCTAGAACCAGGACTGATGACAGGTGTGCTTTTATACACTGTAAAAAACAGAGTGTCAGTTTAACTCTATGCCAGATAACCTTACGTCCCACTCAAAATTAGAGTGAAATTTACTCTATGGTCAGTGTCATATTTTCTGAGGGGGGGAATTTCAGAAGTTTCTTGAAGTAGCTCTTCAGTTTGTGATGATCGATTATGTGTATTGTTGTTACATTTACAAATTAAAGGTAGAATTGAAATTGAAGGGAGAAACATTGTTCAATGGGTAAAAGAAAAAGAGTTAAATTATTGAGCTGTCCCTGAATGTGTCCCCGTCCCTGAACGCATCACTGCTTAAACTCCTCTCCAGCTGTTTGTTTGGTTCCACATCCACCTCTGAAAGTTTGCACATGAGTTTAAACCTTCCGATCGACGCGTCATCCTATGTTTACCCATGTTCTGGCTCCGCCCCTGCCCCTCAGCCCCTCCCCCAGGACGCTGCCAGGTGACGCAGCGGAGCCTCATGAACGTCAGCTCGTTCCACCGTTTCCATGTGGAACCTCCAGCTTCCAGGCCGGTCTGAGCTGAGCCTGTTCCCGGAGCATCGTTAACGCTAAAGTCGTCGGATGAATAATTAAACGTGATCAGATTTGTCGGTGAGTTCGAGCCGCTCTCTAATTGGCCCTGATCGTCTCCTCGCAGATGCACGGTGGATTTCTTGGGTCTATTTGCTGATTTATAATTCATGCTTTTGAGCTTTTTTGCCTTAATGTTGGGAGGCTTCAGCGTGGGATCGGGTCCTTTAGGCCGGACTTAAATTCAAATTACACCGTAAATGGTGTCACCGCTAACCGTTAGCCACCGCTAATTAGAAAAAACAGCGTTTACTCCAGACTCGACCTCCCTCCGTCCAGCGAATGCACTGCCAAACTTCAAAACATTCAAGTCTAAAACCCAGAGAACAGGAAAAGGGTGGTGACCTTTGACCCTGAGGTCAGGGGTCTCCGACATGTGCCCACCCTAATTACTTTGATTAGTTTTGTTCATTTGTTGCTTGTTTTATTTTTTTTGTCTTACACTTTTTTCCCACATTATCATTTTATAATTTTTTTTCTTCATTTTCATTCATGTCCATCCACTGTCACTGATCCAACTCCATGGGTTTTACTGGAGAATCAATGTTTTAGAAGATGACAGTGTTTCCATGGTAACAACGGAGCCTGTGAACGTTCATATGGGTCAAATCTGATGACCATGAACAGATGAAGAACTGTATTTACACCAATTATTGACATGTTTAATGGATCAGAGGTTATTAAATATTTAATATTGGTTGATGATTATGGTCGCCAGTGCATGTTTGGGTCTTTCTAGGTTAAAAAAAAGTTAAATATGGAGGAAAATAACAAAAGTAAGTTTAGCCCTGGGTTTGTTTTTTCTTTTTTTTTGGGTTAAAGTGGTTTTGAAGCTGCCAGATGCTTCACATTTGGATTAACTTTTCCGTCTCGGCTCTATCTGACGATCCTCACAGCATCAAGAAACTCAAATGTACATTTTTTTTTTTTTTAAATCAAACAGAGCAAGAATAAAGCGTTTAGATGCAGGACTGCAAACTGACATCATTTTACAATGCGGCCCATTGGCTAGTGTTGCAATGAGCACCATGCTTTGAGGGATTGGACGTTTGTCTAAAGGGATTAGCTCAGGGGATAAGCAGAATGTTTCCCATATCTCTTTAGCCTAACTGAGCACAGAGACAGCAAAATAGTACTTGTTTGTGCCTGGCTCATTTTCCATTTCCAAATATATATTTATCCTTTTATCCGGTTTTCATCATCCGCAAGGTTATGCAAGCATGAGCAGAGACGGGGCTCGGAGGTCGAACGTATGAAAGGCAGATACCAAATTACTGCTGTCCAGAGCTCAGGCACATAGACAAGGACCGAGGCTTGGGATTGGAGGAAAAGACCAGCAGGCGTTCTTTTCTCATTACAACGCCAACAGACACAGATGGCCGTGGCCAGAGCAGGGGATCAAATCCGTTGGATGGCACCCAATGGGTGAGCATGAGCCTCCCCACGGTCACAGACAAACGGTAATTGGTCGAAGGAAGGTGGAGAAAAACAGCAAGAGCGAAAGTTGGACAACTTGTGCGACTCTAGTGACAAATGATGAAGAGGTGCATAAGAATTAAATTACATTTTCTTTGGAGGAGGAGCTGTCTCCGCTGTCATCGTCGTCTCAAAACGGAGACAAGCTGTGGGTTTCACTTCGAGCTGATGGGGAACATTTATCCATATCAACTTGGTCAGGCATTTTAAGTAATTCTCACAGAGGGATTCCAAATAGATGATGCGGTGAGGATTTTATACAATTTGCTTTGCTAGACTGGCCTTAGTGAAAAAAAAAAAAAAACTGCCTGGAGTCTTTCAGCAAAAATAGGTCAGATTTTAGCAGCGCGGGGACAAAACAGACGTCTTCTGTACCGTGTGAATAAAAAAGCCACAGTGAGAACAGAGCGGAAAGATGCTTTTGTGCATGTGCATGTTTGGGAGATTAGAAAAATATACAGGGACGAGATGAAAGTGGCTGAAAGGAGCGATACGAGGAGATGGAGGGAAGCGGGGCTGTGGAGATGGACCAGCACAAAGCAGCTGTCAGAGCGCGTAGACTGATGGGTGTCCAGGACGGCCTGGTTCGGAGCCCGCCGCTTCTATTGTCGCTGCTCTAATCGATCGCATCCACTGTTTGTACAGAAAGGGGGGGGGGGGGTATTGTCTTATTTCATTGATAGTAGGTCAAAGGGGCAACGACCACAGCTGGAAACTGGAGCGTCTCGGTGTGAAGCTCCTGAGAGACGCAATTTATATCCTCGTAATATTAGCTCCACTGAACTAAGACTTCCACTGTTATACAATGAAATGGTACTTATTTACAGTGTATGGTCTGTTAGCCTGTTAGCATGTTAGCATGACGCAGCCACTTTAACCCTTTAAACCAGGGGTCAGCAGTCCCGGTCCACGAGGGCCGGTATCAGCATGTTTTAGATATATCCCTCTTCCAACACACCTGAGTGACAGGATAAGTAGTGATCGACCGATACGGATTTTTTGGGGCCAATACCGATTTTTAAAAAATGAAAAATCAAGTCCCTTGGATCAGTTAACGTCGCTTATCATCTTCATATGCACATATACCTAAGCCGATACTGGGTTTTTTTTGTCAAATGATAACAAATGTCATAAAATCTTTTTTTTTTTATTAAAGGAAACATTTATTGAACTAAAAATAATATTAAACTACTGGTAAAAAAAAAAAAGGAGAAAGGTAAAGTAGAACAGGTAACATGAACATTTCACAATAAAACTTATATTCACATAAAAACACAAAAAAAAGCAAAGTGTTCAGTCACTTAATTCTTCAAGTCTGTTCTTTCTAAAATAAACATCCAGGTGAGGTAAAACAGGTAACAGTATCTCCAAGAACACAGGAAAAAAATCAGTATCGGCTCCAAATATCGATGACCTGAATCAGTCATCAGTTAAGGCTGATGTAAAAAAAAGAAAAAAAAAACGGTTTCACTCCAAAAAATCCATATCAGCCTATCACTAATCTGTACGTGTATATACATTTTAAAACACCGGACAGCCTTTTTCTAGAGTAAACCTGAAGCCTTCGTCCCCTGCAGAGGACAAACAGGCTTAATCTCCTTCCTCCTACTTTTCTCAAACTCTTCCCTCTCCTCCTCGACGTCTGCTTCCACCCTCTTTTCTTCTCACTCACATTGCGAGCTTGTGAAGACGGATGTGCGGCGTTTAAAAAAAAAAACCAAAAAAAAAAAAACAACAGAGCATTCATCCACAAACAGTCGCCTCGTCACTTCCTTTTTGTGCCGGCGCTCGAATAAACAAAGCTAATAGTATCAGAGGCATTTGATGTGTGGGTTTGTGTGCGAGTCAGCCCATAAACACACCTTCTTGAACCTGCTTCCACCTGCCGTGACTGACTGGAGGCAGCGACTTGAATGCTTCCCGTTTCTTTCTTGTTGACATTCAAACGCTGTAGTAGGTTTTGTTGCGAGTGAAGTGCCAGAGGTGGAATCCAACTGGCATTATAAAGAAATGTGTTGACAAAAGAGCACATTTCTGCAATACAAGTACAGTGGAGACAGCGTGATGGGTATGTGTGTAGGACTAATACCTACAAAGATGCCATGAATCATGTTTACACCCTTGGAGTAAGACCTTTCATCCATCACCGCCGCTCGTCTGGGTGTGTGTGCGGACCTGCCCGGCTCGTGTGCGCTCCTAATTTGACCAGAGAATGAGCGAATGTTATCATTTTCCTGCCCTTGACCCGTTCCCGCACCAGTAGACAGAAACAGCAGATTGAGAAAAGATTGAATGAGGGGACTGGAGAGAAAACTAAGTAAACAAGGGAAGGAAAAAAGATAGCGGGAGAGACCGCCTCGGGCATCAAAAGTACAAGACAGGTACAGGGACAGAATATTATAAATAGTTTTGAAACTGTTTTATTGTCTGCTGGAGTTTTTCCACCCGCGACGGAAAATCTCATTTTCAATAACACAGCATGTTGCAAATATTAGATCTTGTGCAAACCCTGGATGTTGCCGTACTCATCAGAAAGTGTCATCAAAAAGAGTTATCCTCGGCGGATGGATTAGCCTCAGTGTTCCTCATGCAGACTTTGACCTTTAGGTTGTAAATTGCAGATGGTTATCAGGAGCCTCGCAGAATGAGAATGACAACCTGAGGGAATTTGATCCCTCTGCGCCGAAACTTTGTCTGTCGGAGAAGTTTGAAGTCACCGAAAGTTTGTTTAAATGTGTCCGCGTTGAGGGTTTTTATCTCTGGTTCTGTCAGTTTTTGACATTATCAGGTGTTCTAATAGGATTCCGGCTGATCCGCGCGGACACGCACGCGCCCCGAGCACGCACTTCATAAGGCGTTTGATCTGGCTCGCACCGAGGTGACATCCCACCGCCGGTAACGAGGCCCACTCTGGAGAAAGGAGAACCCGAGGTCAAAGAGGCGACTACGATTCCACGGGCTTTCATTTAGTGCTCGGCTCAACCAACCCCACCTGTCTCTGAGCCCAGATTAAAGACCTTCAAAAAAAAAAAAAAAAAAACAGACAGAGCCGGAGAAAAAAGGGGCAAAAGAGGAGGAGGAGGAGCAAAAGAAGTTCAATGACGGCGGGGGAAAAAAAAGCTGTCAAAACTCAATGTCATCGTATCTCAAAAGGGAATAGGTAATTGGCCGAGAGAGCAGGAGAGAAGGGGACCGGAGACGAGGAGGGACGGGGACCAAAGTTCTTCAGCTGCTGAGGTATTCTGCACATGTCGGACCTGGCCCCGGGCGAAGGGAGGCCCGCGATGAGAGCTGAACCTCTACAGCACGCTTCTAAAACAGTACTGATGTCCGACTGGGAATAGAACTCTACAGCACTAATTATTGTTGTTGGAGGGGGGGACAAAATGGACCCCCCCCTCCCCCTTCAATGAGTCGTAAAGAAGCACTGCTTAACCCTTTACAGGGAACAAGAACAAATACTCTGAAATTCTAAACTTTAGTGAGTTATTGAAGGACAGAACAAGAATTTATTACTTTAGTGAAATTGAAAAATAGAGATGTTTTCATGTAGAAAATCAAGGTCATTGAAATGACCATATTTGGTTCCTCACCCATATATATATATATATATATATATATATATATATATATATATAAACATACA
>JAPTYQ010000011.1:21461153-21473178 GCA_029814465.1 Ostorhinchus cyanosoma
AGGGTTAAAGGGGGACGTTTGGGTCTTTAAGGGTTAAAGGGGGACGTTTGGGTCTTTAAGGGTTAAAGGTGGACTTTGGGTCTTTAAGGGTTAAAGGGGGATGTTTGGGTCTTTAAGGGTTAAAGGGGGATGTTTGGTCTTTATCATTTTCAGACATTTCTTTATCACATTCGTATGTTTTTTGGCCTTTTCAAATCATTTCATCTGAACTGTTCCAGCTCTAGTTCTGGTTTATGACATTTATTTAAACCAGGGGTGTCAAACATGTGGTCCATGGGCTAAAACTGGACCAAAGGGTCCAATCCAACCTGTGAGATGGATCGGCAAAGTGCAAGTGCTGGTTTTAGTTCAGGGGTCCAGTTTGGTGTCAGGTAAAACCGTAGCATAACAACCTATAAAGAATGAGTCCAGAGCTTCTGCTTGGTTTAATGTGGAAAATAACTGTACGGTATTCTTAGAAATAATGACAACTTCAAAATGTTTTAATGAAAAAAAAAACCATTAAATTATGAAAAATATTTACACGAACAAATGATAGTGGACGATATAATGGGACTAACCCAAAATGTTTCAAGCAAATTAAGTATAGTTTGACCAATATTCTTCCTGTGACTAAATCTGATCTATAACGCACATGTAGATATGAGAAGCTAAAGCATATTATCCTTAAAATTGCATTCATTTTTATTAAGAAATTTCCATTTTTCAGGTTATTCACATTGTATTTGTTCTAATCGTTTGTAAATATTTTGATAATTTAATGCTATTCAAAGGTTCTTTTGTAAAGCCAGATGGCTGTTGAGTTCAGCAGTGTTTGTCGGGCTCCACTTCGAGCCTCTTTATTCTAGTCCTTGTCTTTGTTACTGTCAGCATGTGTCTGGACTTCCAGTAATAAGAACCTTCCAGCCAACGGATCCAAAGGTCAATCTACAAAGCTATGTTTAATGCTTTTTACACGGTTCTTTTTCTCTTTCTTCTACTGTTTCTTCACTGAAAAACGTTGTGAATTAGCTTAATGCTATAAACTCTGCATGCAACACATCACATGGTATTTTCTTTGTTTATTACACTGCCCCTGAAAAATAAATAAACAAATAAATAATTTTGCATTATGTACATGCTCTTATGTTAGAATTGTACTGGTTCGGTTCACTTTAAATCGGAGGGGGCTGAATGTGGACCAGTGAGTGTGACGTCCCTGGTGGGTGGGGTCTGTTACCATGACGCTGCCACTGGGGCGGTCCTCTATGCCCCTCCCCCCAGAGGTGTGAGACATTTTCAGATTAAACTTGTGTGAGTTTTTTAGAACATGTGACATATGAGCTTGCTCTAAACGGCTCCTCTTTTCTTTGACTTCTCTGCCGTCTGGAGGTTTGGACCATAAAGACCTGAACCATCTACGGATCCAAACGCTTTCATTCCTGAAGACTGACGCTGAGAACCGCTGATCACTGAGTGGAAAAGGATAGCAACAATATACTGTCTGCAAGAATGTGTCCTCTGTGTGTGTGTGTGTGTGTGTGTGTGTGTGTGCATATGTGTGTGTGTGTGCATATATGTGTGTGTGTGTGTGCATATGTGTGTATGTGCGTGTGCGTGTGTGCATATGTGTCTATGTGCGTGTGTGTGTATGTGCGTGTGTATGTGTGTGCGCGTGTGTGCGTGTGTGTGTACATGTGCGTGCGTGTGCATGTGTGTGTGTGGTCCGTATCTGTCCCAGTGTTTCCTCCCTCCCCTTCAGGCTGGTTTCAGGACTTCTGTGATTCTACATCTGCTTTGTTTCTCCTGATCACAGACCAGCCGGAGTTGGCGCGTTCGCCCAGATAAGCCCCTCCCCCCTCCTCTGCCGTCAAAGCGTCTCCCAGAGCCCGTCTTCACAGTCGTGTCTACAAATGAGTTTTGAAGACCAGGCGTGGAGTGTCAGTGTTAAATTGACGCGGCGGTGACTCCGTACGTTTGCCGTCCTTTGATACGCCCCTTATTCTGCGTTTGTTCTGTCAGGAACGTGGCACTTTTATTGGCAACACTTGAAAGGAAACAACAAAACCGAATCAGAATTAGCATACGTTATTCCCATGACGTTCGACGGAGCGGAGAACGGAGGAATGAGCAAGTTTTACACAAAGTTGGTAAAGTTAAAAAAAAAAAAAAAAGACCAAATTCAGCTTCAGACTCGATAATGAATGAGTGAACGAGACTTTGGAGCAAGTTTTGTATCAAATAATTACTGCTCGTCCTATCACGTCAAAGGAATGTGGCTTTGGTTGGAGACGGCAGCCTTTGGTGAGCCGACGACGCCGGGACAGTTTATTATTTCAGAGCGAAATAAGTTGAGAATAGTTGGATGGCAGCGCAGACGATGTGTCAAACAGACGTCGACTTTGTTTATTCCCTCGACTTCACTGGGTTTGAACGAACGAGGCCCGAGGCAGACGCATCTGAAAGTGGCATTTACATGGAAAAACACCACGGGTTAGTGTTGTTCTGGAGGAGTCATCTGTGGGTTCACACTGAGGAGGAGAGAAAAAGAAAAAAAAAAGAAAAAAGTTTATTTGGTTTCATAGTGGCTTTCAAAGGCACGAGAAGGAGAGCTGTAATCAACAAACTGAACCAAAAGATCAATGAAATGAACCAAATGATCCAAAAAATGAACCAAATGATTAGAAAAATGAACCAAATGATTAGAAAAATGAACCAAATGATCCAAAAAATGAACCAAATGATCAAAAAAATGAACCAAATGATTAGAAAAATGAACCAAATGATCCAAAAAATGAACCAAATGATCCAAAAAATGAACCAAATGATTAGAAAAATGAACCAAATGATCCAAAAAATTAACCAAATGATCAAAAAAATGAACCAAATGATTAGAAAAATGAACCAAATGATCCAAAAAATTAACCAAATGATCAGAAAAATTAACCAAATGATCAAAAAAATAAGCCAAATGATTAGAAAAATGAATGAAATGCTAAAAAAAAATGAAAAATATGATCAACAAATTAACAAAATCAACAAAATGAATGAAATTTTTTTGTTGATTATGTTTTTGATTATTTTTGTTTTGTTGATTAGTTTGTTACTTTGTTGGTTCGTGTTTGTTTTGACTACGTTTTGTTAATTTTGTTAATTTTAATTTTTTTATTATTTGGTTAATTTTTGTGTTTATTTGTTGAATGTTTCGTCTCCTTGCCGTCGTCGTTCCTTCGCCGTCGTCGTGGATTCTCCAGGTTGAATGTCGTCGTCGTTCGTCCACGTTCGCTTTGTTTCTTTGTCGATGTTGAAGTTGAAGCTGAAGTGACGGCGTTCAGGCGTGAGCCCAGACCCAATCCAAACAAAAACGGCGGCGCCGGCGGTTCTGGATTAACCACCATCCATTTGATCTGCGCCGTAAATGGCCTCGTAGACGAAAGCACTAATTCTGAGAGTTAGAAAAAACAGAGGAGGAGGAGGAGGAGCGTCAGTTCTCCACCGCCGCAGCGTCTCTAATCGATGAATATTGAGTGTCTCCCGCCACCAGCGTTTTTAACGGGGGGGGGGTCATCCCACCATCGCTCATATCTCATATTGATATTTTCGTGCCCTATTTTCTTTTCCTTCCTTCAGTTGCGCCGTCAAAACTTTCCTGCTCCAATAACTGTTGGAACTTTGCAGCTTTAATGACTCTAGGTGTTTGTTTTGATCCTGTTTCTTTTTTCATATTCAAAGTGTGTTTTTACTGTTTTTTGTTTTTTTGTTTTTTTTTTCATTCTCAATCCCAGCTTCAGGTGTTCAACAACAAAAATGAACAAATGAATCAACCATAAGAATAAAAGGAGCAACAAGATGAACAAAATACTCAAGAAACAAAATCATCAACAAAATGATCAAAAAGTGAGCAAAATACTCAACAAAACGAACAAAAATGCGCACAAACTTCACACAATGAACTAAATAATCATAAAAATTTACAAAACAATCAACAAAATTAACAAATGATCAATAAATCAGTAAATAAACAAAAATAACAAAACAATGAACAAAATGAAAAAAATTTACTAAATAAATCCCAAAGTTAACAAATAATCAACAAAAAAAATCCACAGAATTAACGAAATAGGGGTGTGTGTGGGCGGGTTCGTCCATGAGGTCATGATCCCGCCCACATCAGAACCAGCTCCAGATCTGACGGGATTTGTTCATTATGAGAATAGTGTTGAATATATTGTCAACTTGTTCATATTATTTTGTAAATTTCATATTCATAAATGTAAAATGTTGAAAATGTCCCCCAATATACATGGACTCCTATCAGAGATTATTTATAGCATTAGGCTTATAGACTCCTCCAAATGTCATAAAACAGTAAATTTATATGAACTTTTTTTTTTTTCAGTGAATTAATATGAATCCCTATGTTTGTAAAATGTATTCATTTAATTTTGGTGTTATATGATGAATTTGTTGTTGGTTCCTGTGGCCTTGTCCATTGTTTGTTTTATCCTTGTTATATGTTTTCTTTGAAATAAAATAAAATTTAAAAAAAAAAAAAAAAAAAAAAGCTCCAGATCCGACGGCTCCGTTGCAGATGAGGAGCGTCGAACCCGAGGTAATTATGCAGTAACGCCTGAAAATGTCACGTCGCTGCTGTTTACACTCTTTCAAGCCGTTGTTGTGAAAAAGCTGTCGTTGGCAAACAAGCGGAGAACCAGCCGTCTGCGAACACAACGGGACGAGCAGACCTTTATATCCAACCTATAGAGCCGCTGACAACCACTTCCACACTAACTTCTGCTGACTCCCAAACTTTCCTACCGTTATTTCATAAAGCGTCTCCAGCGAGTTTGTTTAAAAAAAAAACAAAAAAAAACCTTTGAGCAAACCTCCGTACGTACGTTCAGGCACTAATCCACCCAGATATCATCCTCCCATCGGTGCAGAAGCGCTGATTAAATTCCCTCCAGAATGTACAAATATATTTACAAGTGTTTATGAGGACGTGGTGTCAGGATTAGTTATGTAACAGAGAACTGTGATGCAGGAAAAAAAAGGTAAAAACACTTGTACAGTCGGGCTTAAAGTGTCAATTTGAAGCAAAAGTTGGAACGGTGAACAACTAAGAAGTACTCCCAGTGTCATTTGTGCAGTGTTAGCTTGATTTGCTAAAGCTCAGTCGCTATAATACTGTTTTATATTATTCGTTAGCCTCGTAGCATAATTGCCTAAGTCATATTTTTGGTAAAATTGTGGTGTCGGTGTAACTTTATTCTCCAAACGCTGATGCTTCATTTAAAAAAAAAAAAAAAAGACTCACGCATTTATGCTGTGAGTTTAATTTGAAGCAAAATTTGGAAAGATGAGCAATTAAGAAGTACCATGTTATGGCTCAGGAGGAAGTGCGGGTCATCCAATAACTGAAGGGTTGGCGGTTGGAATCCCGCTCTGTCCTCGTCTGTCCGTTGTGTCCTTGACCCTCCAGTGTCACTCACACTGGTGAATGAATGAGTATCAATGTTCGGTGGTGGTCTGAGGGGCCGTTTGGCGTGAATTGGCAGCCACGCTTCCATCAGTCTGCCCCAGAGCAGCTGTGGATACAGATGTAGTTTACCACCACCAGAGGGAGAATGTGAGAGCGGATGAATAATGGATCAATTATGTAAAGCACTGTGGGTGCCTTGAAAAGGGCTATAGAAATCTAATCTGTTATTATAAAATGAACAAAATCATCAAAATGAAAAAAAAGAACAAAATAATCATCAAAATGAACAAAATAACCCTAAATAATAACAAAGTTTTAATATTTCAAAAATGTGTGTACAAAAATGTAAAAATCTAAATTTCTCAAAATGGTGAACTTGGTCGACATTGTCTCTTGGAAGTTACGCTTCAAATTAGAAATGACTCGTTATAAGTTTTGGAGAAGATAATATGTGTAAAATAATGAAGCCGAGCAGAAGTCCAGAGTTCCAGAAGGATCTTTTTATGTGGACGTCGTCGTGGACTTCACATGTGACCTGGAGCAGAAGCCGTTCGTCTGGATTCAGGAGGAAACACCTGCAGCGTTGGACTCATGCATAAAACACACGCCGTCCGTTCTGCCGCCGCCGCCTGTGGACGCCCCCCCACCAGGAAGTGAAAATAGACAAATGGTGAGTTTGGATTTAAAGGCTTCCGCAGAATTTGCTTCTCTAATCACACTGGGGAGAGTCGATTCCAGAGATGGAGGACTCGGCAGGAAAACACTCAGTTCCCCGCTGTTTTTTTTCTTCCGTCGGTGGGAAAACCAACGGATCGCCATCTGAGCGCGCAAGAGGATACGACGGGAACAATGAGGTCGGATAATCGGAGCGTGAGGCCCGTGGAAGGACCGCGGCGCCGACAGAAGCACTTTGAAGGCAGACGCAGAAGCACCGGCTGCGACCGACTGGCAAAGCAGCGAGAAAACGGCGGTACGAAGTCGAACCGACGCACGACGACGGGCGGAACCTGAACCGGCTTCATCAACACTTTAACGTTCAACTGTTCAACCGCAGCGTGTCATTGGACAGAACGAGACTGCACTGCTGTTTTCTGTCCTCATGTAGGAAACCAACATCATTGAAGTTACCGTATTTGGTTCCTTACCCTCAGATGGTTCGTTAGCCTCAGCATAATCACAGAAGTCATATTTTTGGTCAAACTGTGATATCGGCGTAATTTGAATCTTGCATCATGGGCTGTGAACGGAAAAAAGATGACTCCAAAATATGACATCACTGCACGAGCGATGGTGGTCCACCCCAGTCATCCGTCCGTCCTCCCCAGTCGTCCGTCCGTCCTCCCGTCGTACCTCTGTCCACCCCAGTCGTCCCTTCGTCCACCCCAGTCGTCCCTCCGTCCACCCCAGTTGTCCCTCCGTCCACCCCAGTTGTCCCTCCGTCCATCCCAGTCGTCCCTTCGTCCACCCCAGTGGTCTCTCCGTCCACCCCAGTGGTCCCTCCGTCCTCCCCATTTGTCCCTCCATCCACCCCAGTCGTCCCTCCGTCCACCCCAGTCATCCCTCCGTCCTCCCCAGTTGTCCGTCCGTCCACCCCAGTGGTCCCTCCGTCCTCCCCATTTGTCCGTCCGTCCACCCCAGTGGTCCCTCCGTCCACCCCAGTCATCCCTCCGTCCTGCCCAGTCGTCCCTTCGTCCACCCCAGTGGTCCGTCCTCCTCTCCTGCCCGTAAAGCAGAGCGCTGCAGTGCCTCCTCTGCCCAGACACTGATCGGTGTAATTACAGCAGACGGCCGTGGGCTCAAATAGGGGGTAGTTGACACGTCCGTGTTCGCTGTGAACAGCTGCTGTCACCGAGCAGCAAAACAAGGCGTGGTGGAAATAAGCGCAGCGGAAATTAGCAGCTGGATGCACTTCCTGCAGAATCTGAGGGAAAACAGACGCCAACACCAGGAAACAAAGAAAGACCGAGGAGAAGGAAAAGGGCAGATGGACCCGGGAAACAACACAGGACATGCACCAGCATTTGAACTGGGAATTATGGGAAGTTTGGATGGGCCAGGAAAATTAAAAAGTGGCAGAAAGAAAATAAAAACCCACAGAAATGAGAACAGAAGACTGGATGTTCCACAGATTAAAGGAGGAGACAGTTTGAACAGCACAAATCCGATGGTTTTTCCAATGTGACCTGTATCCGATCTGTTACAGTTTGAACGACACAAATGCGATGTTTCCAAGGCCACTTTCATATGTGTTCCTAAATCCAATACTGATATTTTACTCTGTGACTTCAGTCTGAACAGCCAGATCACATTTATTCGACCTTTATGTCATTGAAACACGACCAATTCTGTGTCCCAGGAGGAGGAGTGTCGTAAAAGCATATTTTCTTTCGTAAACACAGTGCGCGTCTGCGTATTCACGTATTCCGTCAGGACCCCTTTTGCGCATGTGCATCACTTCAGAGTCGCATTCAGTTCAGACTCAAAATGAACAGGAATGTGTGTGAAAAATACACCACAGAGTCTGTTTGTCCACATTTACCCTTTATCAGGGAAGTGACTATTTTTGGTCATTTCAGCGCACATAGTAGTTGCATTTCCATTGGACGTCTGTGTGAATTTACCAAATGTGGTAAAAACAGAAGTGCATAATGTCGGTTTTCTTGTTAAATCACAAATGCAATGATTTGTTTCCATATTATTGCGAGTTGACGTTCAATAAACACGAACATAAATATCAGTTGTTTTGAAAATTGAATGTTCGTTAGCCCTCAGGTCGTTTCCTGGTTCGTCCACACTAAACTCTTCTTCTCTTGTTGCAACATCCATCAACAAGGAACCAAATATGGTAACTTCAATAACCTATGATTTTCAAAGTGAGTAAAAGTGTTGAAATATTGAATAAACTAATGAAGTCTTGTTCTAAAAGCAGAGTTTGAAATGTTGAATTTCATTGTATTTCTGTGAGTTTGACCCTTGAATTCCTGACGAGTCTGTGGGACGCGTTCGGAATCTGGGATTAGTTTCAAATATTCAAAAATTCAATTGTTTGTTCAATTGGAAAATTTCATTTTCTTCATCTTTTTCTTCATCACTATCTTCATCCTCTTCATTATCATCTTTATCTTCTTTCTCCCCTCTTTCCTCTTCCCCCCATCCTTCCTCCCTCTTCCTCCTCCTTCTCCTTCCTCTTCTCCTCCTCCTTCTCTTCCTCCTCCTTCTCTTCCTCCTCCTTCCTCTTCCTCCTCTTCCTCCTCCTTCCTCTTCCTCCTCTTCCTCCTCCCTCTCCTTCCTCCTCCTCCTCCTACAGAAGTTAACTTTCGTGTCGACCCACTATGCGTCTCTGATTCGTAGTGAATCGTTTCGTCCACAGTCGAGTCAAATTCAAACCAAATCGACTCTGATGCGTCTGATATGATACAGTTCAGGACATTTAGAATCTGTGTCTCCAACAGCGTGAAATAACAAAATAACACCACGCCCAAAAAAAAAAACACAACTCAGCGCCAGTTTCTGCAACTCGACACAAAAGCGCAGATTTTCCCCTGGTTATGTGACGCTGGCGTCGTAGCGGCGTCCTTCGCTTCCGTGGACCGGACGCGTGGTCGTCAGCAGCTGCTGCACGCGCTCACACACAAACCCAGCTCATTTCATGGCCGAGCGGACGCCCATCTGTGGCGCCATCGCGCTCCATCGAAGGGGGGATCGATTATGTTCGGTCGGACGGTGGCGTGATGGAGACGTGACATCAGGATGAAGCGGCGCCAACGGGGGCAGGTTATCGGCGCAGTAGGTTTTCACGGCGCTACGTTAAACGCCACGGCTTCGTGTTCGGTCTCATGTTTTTCAGATTCGTCCCATTAGAGTCGAGGGAATCGATGTTGGTTCGGCGTCGCTTGAACAGAAAAACCCATGTACTTTTCAGCCAATCAGAGACGAGCACCGGTTACACAACGGCCCGTCCCACGCCTTCGACCCGCGGAGAAAGTTTTAAAGGATTTTCATTACGTTTGTGTCATTTACTCTGAAGTTGAAGCAGTTTTCGCTCTGAGAAACTTTTCATTCACGTCTGTGTGATTCTGTAGCGACGAGTTTCATTTCAGCTTCGATTTTTGACGCGTTCGATGGATGTTTGAGTTCAGATCATGTTCTATTAGATTAGAATCAGAGCTG
Source organism: Ostorhinchus cyanosoma (assembly GCA_029814465.1). NCBI lineage: Eukaryota > Metazoa > Chordata > Actinopteri > Kurtiformes > Apogonidae > Ostorhinchus > Ostorhinchus cyanosoma. The sequence continues at coordinate 21,470,785 of JAPTYQ010000011.1, forward strand.
GTTTGTTCTGAACTTATTTTAGACACTTTTACTGTTTTTATTAAGACCTGATCAGTTTCTGAAATACAGAGAAACTCTCAGAACACACTGTGTCTGACAGAAAAAAGGGTTTCAAGGACACAAAACATCAGGAGTGTGTTTGCATTAGTTTATCATTAGCAAAAAAAACTACAACTTTATGAATACATGCAAAATAAAGTGGATTTTTGGTGCATATTCAGTCCATTCTTAGTGGATTTGGTTCAGTTTAAGTCTGATCTTTGAAGCAGATTTTCATTTAATGTAGATTTTTGTCATATTTGATGGTTGTTTTACATGTTCTATTTTATTAATGAGAGTTGGTTCGTTTTCAGCTCATTTAAGTCATGAAATCTGAGGGTTTTTGTCATTTTTATTCTATATTGCAGAGAAACAAAAGCCTTAGGAGGAGGAAAAAAAAGAACAAAAAATAATTTACTTTTCCACCAGCACAAAAGACTTTATTAATAGATGCAAAATAAAGTGGATTTTTGGTGCAGATTCAGTCCATTCTTAGTGGATTTGGTCCAGTTTAAGTCTGATCTTGAGCAGATTTTCATTTGAGTTTAGATTTTTGTCATATTCAATGAATATTTTTCATGGATGTTTTACTTCAGATCATGTTCTATTTTATTAGAATGAGAGTCGGTTTGTTTTCAGCTCATTTAAGTCATGAAATCTGAGCAGTTTTGCCATTTTTATTCTATATTGCAGAGAAACAAAAGCCTTAGAGGAAGAAAAAAGAACAAATTACAATTTATTTTTGCACCAGCATGTCATTAACACATTAATACATGCAAAATAAAGTGAATTTTTGGTGCAAATCCAGTCCATTCTTAGTGGATTTGGTCCAGTTCATGCCTGATCTTGAACAGATTTTCATTTCACTTTTGATTTTTGTCGTATTCAATGGTTATTTTTGACGGATGTTACAGTTCAGATCATGTTCTATTATAATAGAATTATGGTCGATTTGCTCTGAGCTTATTTAAGTCATGAAATCTGAGGGTTTTTATTGTTTCCATTAGGCTGAAACACCCAGAATAAAAACTCAGATGACGTTCAAATATAAAAGTTTATGGATTGGACTTTATTTTGCATCTATTACTAAAGAGTTTTGTGGTAATGATTCAATAATAAAAAGGCTTTTTGGTGCAAATCCAGCAGAATCAGCCCAGTCCAGGTGGTTTCTTTTCTTTTTCTGTTCATATAATAATAGAAGTGACGCTAAAATCACAAACAAACACAAAAGTGTCAACGAACAGATTTAGATCCTGTTTATTTTTAGTTTATTCACAGTTTAGTGGAATTATTCAACAACTGCCATTAAAACACGCTCAAAGTTTCAGATCGGTTTTGGCCGACTGACGGAGGAAAATATATCCCAATAATGTGAGGGGGGGTTGATTGAATTATTTGATTTAATTATGAGATATGAGTGTTTTCTGCAAGAGTTAACAAAGCCTGTGGAATGAAAAGGAGATACAGCAGAACAAAAGCATTTATGGTTCAGTTTTAATTGTGTTTTTTTATTCATTTATTCATTATTATTGTTATTAATATTGGTCTGGTTTAATCTAATTTGAACCAATTAACATGATGAACATGCATTTAATTAACAGAAAATGAACGAAACATGAACAAAAAGCATGAAAATGAAGAAAATGTTGGATCGTAGTTGATTTTCTTCAAGACCAAAGTGATTTTCACCTTTTTACCTTTTTACCTTGAGGACGTTTCAGTCTGTACAGTTTTAACTCCTACAGATTCATTTCCAAATGAACTTCCTCTATATTTAACTTTATGAAGTGATTTATGATCATTTGTTATAATATTATCCTCTGTATTTTGCATTTTTCAGTCTACATCATGTATTTTTCTATATTTAAAGGTCCTGTACAGAGAATCCCTCTAAAGTGGATTGTAACAACTTCAGCCGGATTCGGTGGAGTTTAGGGACAAAGACTCCACTTCCCATGAGCACTAGCACCTACTGTCATTAGGGCAGAACTCAGACCGAGGCTGCGTTTGGTCTGATATTTGACACTTCTGCTGATATTTGACGCTTCTGCTGATATTTGACACTTCTGCTGATATTTGACGGTTCCACTGATATTTGACACTTCTGCTGATATTTGACACTTCTGCTGATATTTGACACTTCTGCTGATATTTGACGGTTCTGCTGATATTTGACAGTTCTGCTGATATTTGACGGTTCTGCTGATATTTGACGCTTCAGCTGATATTTGACGCTTCTGCTGGTATTTGACGGTTCTGCTGATATTTGACGGTTCCACTGATATTTGACGCTTCTGCTGATATTTGACGCTTCTGCTGATATTTGACGCTTCTGCTGATATTTGACACTTCTGC
>JAPTYQ010000011.1:21563495-21576526 GCA_029814465.1 Ostorhinchus cyanosoma
CTGTTGTCAGTAGGATTTAAACAGAACAAACACATTAGTTTGATGATAAATGGATTCACCAAACCACTAACCATCAGAGACAGAAAAGTTTTTGTATTTTCATTCATATTCCGTGAAAAATAGACAAAGAATCACATATTCTGCTGGAGTATGTAAACTTATGAACCCAAATGTACAATAGAACTGGTCTAAAATTTCACATTTTCTCATGAATGGACCTTCAGAATCCACAACCATGCAGCCAAGTCTTTCAGAAAACCCAAACAACACCTAAGCCATGTGAAAACCAAGTATTCACAGCCAAAAATAACCTTCTTATTACTTTAACTTTTACTTTCCAAGTTCTAGTCTTTAAAACTTGCAAGAAATCCTAATTTGACAGTGAAATAATATTGATAGTGACAGTTCTGAACCTTTCTAACCATACTGCAGAGCACCACTATGTACCTGCCTATATTTAGCTCATTCCTTAAAACACAAATTGCACAAAATTCCAACCTGTCCAGGCTGTTTGAAATGACTTGTCACTAATTTAGTGAAAGGAGCATCTGTCATGTTATGAAACTCTGCTCTCGCTGCCACTGGAGAAGCTTGGAAATCTTCAATAATGAGCGTCGGCCAAAAACAACTTTCTGCTTGAGAGCTGGACACAAGCCGTTGGCCTTTTAAAGACAACGGGTGGAAACCAGGAGGTAAAAGGTCTGGGCAGAACACAAGCACAGGCCCGTTCCCCTTTATATGGGCAGGGGGCCAGATCTCAGGGGTCTTTAGACACGACTCTGGAGCCGACAGCGTCCAGCTCTTTACCCAGGCGCCACCGCAGGGTCGCAGGATATAAACGGTTTCTCACACCAGCTCTTCTCAGACGGTTAAAAATGACTCCAACACCAACACACACATACAGAATGTGACCGTGGTCATGAGTGGATTCTACTGAACGTAAGAGGCCGTTGATAACAGAGACGCACAGGGCACGGCAGGACGGGACCGGCTCAGGTGTCAGTCCTGTCCCTGCAGCCACTCAGATATCGTTTAAGGGTCATTTTCACCTCATCGCTGGGGTCAAATACATATCTACAGGAAAACCTATACTTATGATTATTTTTTTATGCTATAAACATCTAAAATTATGTTTCATAATTAGGGCTGGGTATCACAGCCAATTTCCTTAATCGATTTGATTTCAATGTTCTGAGTAGACTGATTATGATTTGATCCGATATTGATTCGATTCAGTATTAATTGATTGATTCAGATTCATTTAGTGAAACCTAACCTGATTATTTAACTACTGCCGCCATGCAACACCATCAATACTGGTATCAACATTGACATCAGAAAGGAAATAAATATGACATTTCAGTGGTAAATAGATGAACCGTCGCAAGCGAGATCGAGACACCTGGTGTCCCCCAGGGACCCACAGATGGAGCGGGCTGCACCTCCATGTCAGTGGTACCCGGGTCAGGTACTCATGGTCCCACTCTGAAAAACAGATCTCATCCGCTCTTACTCAAGGCAAAATTTAAATAAAATCGATCCAAAATAGATCAAATCGATTTTTTTTATCCAGCAACATGTTTAGAAATTAAAAGAGAACACCAAGTTTTATCCAAAAAAGGGAAGCCCCTTGGTGTTCTTCAGGGACCGAGACAAAGATTAAGATAAAAATGTACCTGGAGTCGACCTGAGAACACCTGGAAATGTTCTTTTTTGACATAAAGTTTTATTTTTCAAACTGTATCACCTCTTTGTAAGTAGCTTTGGCTAAAAGTGCAAGCACTTAAACTAAAATTCAAGCACTTTCCAGACATTGAAAACACAACATTAAAATGTAAGCATTTTCAAGGATTTCAAGCACCCGTACTAACCCTGAACATTACAAACTGTGTTGATAAATTGGTCAAACTGAGCCAAGCTCTCTTCAAACCTTCAGTGAATATTCCCTGACGCTTATTTAGTAAAGGCTTCACAAAATAAAAAAAAAACCTTTACATTCTTCAGACGTTCTGTACAGATATTTCCTTTGAGAACATTCCCAGTTTGTTCTTTAAAGGTTGCTAAAACTGTAACCTTCAGGAACCCCTTAGGGAGCGTCTCCTGAAAGTTCCTGTTTACCGGGACGCTAATTGCAACTAACTACACCCATGGTATTCTTAACTCTATACTTAGCTCCACGTTTGGCCGACTGCCGCTTAATATTCTCAACATGATAAAACTATTCAAAAGTCAGTCTAGCATTTAAACGTGGGGTCGGTAGTAGTCGACTGTAGGAGCTGTGGATATATAACCTTCAAAGACAAGGCAGGAAAGTGTTCTTATGTCAACACCAGCAACATTTACAGACTAGCAGCAACAAGACGCTGTTTGATTTAGCTAATGTGGATGTTTGCAGAAATGATAAAACGACTAAACTTGTTAAACGAATGCCAAGTGAAAGCGGAGCCAGGCCTGGAGAAAGGTCTGGCTGAAGCATCGGCCATTCTGGAAGCCGGTTGAAAAACGCTCTCTGGGTTCTTTGTATTTCTTTAAACCAAAGGGAGGGTGGAAGGGAAGGGGAGGCTTGTTTTGGTGGAACATTTGGACCTGGTTTAGCGAGTTCTGGCAGTGAAATCCCCACAACAGGAAAGACCTCACAGAGCCAAGTAGGTCTGGCGTCTTAAATGAACCGAATCTCTGTCAAAACATGCCATTTAAAGTCTGTCCTTGGTAGATTTGAGGTTGTCGTTCGAAAACCAACAAAAGGGAAGTTGAGCAGAGATGTGAAATATCATAGTTTCAAGTGTTTTCCAAAAAACAGGGTTCATACAGGTTTAAACACGTTAAATTTAAGACTTTTTCACACTAGTTAGAACAGAATTTAATGCCCATTTCACGGCCACACTGGCAAAAATTCACAACTCCAAGAATTTAAGAAAAAGTATTATATAAAATTGAGTATTACATACATACTGCACACGGAACTGAATGTTTTGAGAGCATTTCTTGCCGCAAAGTTAGCGATAATTGGCTCCTAATTTCAATATAAATTGTTGGGTGGGGACAGGCGGAACTGAGTCGACTAACATTACTTTCTTTCTAGTTTGGACATCTTCCCGAAGACCTACCATATCAAATAAATACCTTTTAAGGACTTAGGCATTAAATGCAGATTTGTAAATTCAAGACTTTTAAGACTTCTTAAGACCCTGAAAAAAAAAAAAACTCTAGAAATATTACGCAAGTCAGTCAACAGTGACAGAAAAATCTTGGTTTTCATCTTTTTTGCATTTACACATAAGATGTTTGACAGTTTAGGCAATACTTTTACAAGCCAAGAAAGATGCAGTTTGTGGTAAAGATAGTAAAGTCTAATTTCATTTAGTGTAAAGATAGTAATACATCCCTTCATTTAGCATTAAGTACCCTTTAGTTTAGAGTGAAAAGGCTCATTAAAGACATGATAAACCTCACTAACACCAAACAGCCATAAATTCAACAAATTTCACTTCCTTCTTCAAATATGAAAAGGCACAGTACATTTAATTTAGTGTTACAAACAGTAACGTTCCATTTAGTTTAGTGTGAAAGAACTCAGTGAACTGCATGTATAACATGTCATCAACACTCGAAGGGTCGTCACCGCAACAAATTTTACTTTCTACTTCAAGAACAAATTTAAAAAAGCATCAGAAGAGGGTGAAAATGTCAAAAAGTTTAGTCGCGCTGAAGCTGTAGAACAAAGGTGTCAAACAATAGGAGCTGGTTTGGACCCAGCGTTAATAACCTTCAAGTAATGACAACTGCTGTTTTAGTGGAATAAAAAGATTCAATTATGCAAATATTCACATTTATAAACTATCCTTTCAGAAATAAAAATGTGAATAATCAGGAAAAAAAATGACATTCCTTTAACAATATTATGCCTAAACTTATCCTATTTGTACATGTATATTACACACAATGTTACACAAAACATTTAGATTCAGGTAGAACAGCGTTAACATCGCACTTTTAAAGTCGTTCATATTTGTTGAGGTTATTGACATTTTGTAGTGAAAGGATAGTTTGTAAATGGATATATTTTCATAATCAATGGTTTTTTTTGCATCATTATTTACAGGTCATTGTGCTTTTATTTTACTTTTCATTGGTCTGTATTTGGGTCCTGAACTAAAACATGTTCAAAACCCTTGATTGTCAATATCTTCAGTGTCATTTTTCATCCCGTGGGCCGGATCGGATCCTCTGGCGGTCCGGTTTTAGCCCACGGGCCGTATATTTGATGTCTCTGTTATTATCCGACATGGACAGCGCTCACCTCCACGCTCTCGTTAACCTCTATCCCCCCGTCGTTGTCGTCATCCAGCTGTTTGTGGATATGGCGTAGGGCTTCCAGACTGAAGCGGTCGGCCTCGCCCATGCATGGCGGCATCACATTAAGACAGGGGTCTACGAGGGAACAAACGGCATCAGGTTAGTGAGACAGGTCATGTGATCAGGACAACGAGTGCAGGGATGTCACAGTCATGTTAGTTCTGGTTCCACATACAGTTCAACATGATCTGAAGTGGGCCAGACCAGTTACATAACAACAGAATAACCTTTAAATAATGACAAACTTTTCTCTGTTTTAGAGTGAAAAAAGTCCAATTACACTATGAACATTTTTATAATATCCTTTTAAAAATGTAACCATGAAAACTTGGTATTTTTTAAGAAAAATAAGTGTAATTTTAAGAATATTCTGCCTCAATTTATCATTTCCATATGTACATTATAAAGTACAGATCGCAGTGGATCTACAAACACACAAAACATTTAATAACAGGCAGAATACTGGTACAATTACACTGATTTATATGAAGACATTTCATGTTTGTTCAGGTTATTCGCAGTTTTGTTAAAGAAGAGTTTGTACTGTATAAGTAAAATCACATTTGTTTATATAGCACTTATCACAAAGAAACCTCACAAAGTGCTTTATGGATTCAATAGTTACAAGATGGCAAAACAAAAAAGAATAAAAAGTGAAAAACTATAAACATGAAATTCGAAAATACCCAATAAAACCAAGGAATACCCATAAAAGCAATAGAATAAAGGTACGTCTTAAAAATATAATGTTATACGTAAATATGTTCATGTAATTATTTATAGATTATTCTGTTCTTATTTGACTGGTTCTGATCCATTTCAGATTAGGGGTGTGTATTGGCAAATATCTGGCGATACGATACAAATCACAATACTAGGATCATGATATGATATATCCCAATATATCATGATACTGTTAACAAGGCTTTTTTTTAATTTCTTGGAAGAATTGAATTACACCAGAAATATGCACAAATACTAAACACATTTTCCAGACACAAAAAAGTGCTTTTAGGACATTTCGAATAAGACAACATTAATTAATAGTAAATAAAATAAAATATGAACAAAAAAGAAAGACAAAAAGAAACCTCTCCCACATCTGCATTTCAATAGATACCTAAGAAATATCAATATAGTATTGTGAAATGAAATATCACAATATATTGCAGAACCAATATTTTCTTACACCCCTACTTCAGATCATATTGGTCTGAATGTGGAACCTGAACTAAAAGGATTTTGACGTCCTTTTACTGTTAAATTGGGGGGAATTACAGATTATTTTTGACCCCCGACCTTGAAAATCTCAAGTCTTAAAATTGTGACTTAAATCCAAGCCCCACATCTGTGTTTAGGGAGGGGGTTTATAACTCACTTTCTCTTTACGCTTTAACCCCTAACATATCAGTGGCAACTGTTCTGTAGGTATAATTAATATATAATAATTTTAAATGTTCATAAAAGTAGAATAGACCTTGTACTTTCCATAGACATCTGAGCATCAAGGGTTGTGCTCAGGTTTTTTTTTTTTTTTTGTAGCACAAATACAACAAGAAATTCCACTTTGCCTGAAGTGGGGAATGATGGGACAGGTTGTAAAACGTCTTCTGGCACATATCCAACTGCACCCAGGTTTAATTACAGACGACAGGAGGGTTTCACGCTCAGGTGTTGGAACCCGCACAAATGAAAACGACGACAGCTCCCGTGCACTGTTCCAGCCCTTCACTGCCAGAACACACTTTACCGGCCTTACATAACATTTGTTTTTGTGGCGATAGTTGAGGAGTTTACACGCCTCACAGGTAGATTTCCCAACGTGACTCCTCCCTCTTTCAGGGGACAGACCACGCCCATCCTCCAGGCGCGGAGGTGGAATTGTGAAATAAGGCTTTGTCATTCCAGAGTGGGAGTCATTCCTGCATTTTATCAAGAATGAGGCTAAGGACAAGACCATTACACAAACAACAGCCATAAAGATGCACAGGGAGTTTTCATGAGGAAATTTGTGGGAAACACATGAAAGTGTGGATCATATGTCAGAAAAGTCAAGTGTTCTGTAAAATTATCTACTGTAGGAACTAATACAACAAATACCAGGATGTAAAATGAGCTGCAGGATACTCACATTTATCAGAATAAAATGCTACTGGCAGCAAGTCAAACTAGTGTTTAATATGTTTTTTTTTTCTTTTTCTCATTAATGATGCCTGTTATGGAAAAAAAGATGGCAAATACATTAAAATAAATAAGTGGAAGTGGAGGAAGATATTTTCACAATGGAAACCTGATGCATAACTGGATCAAAAAATGGGGGGGGGGGGAAGCTGATTTATTAGATCTATTTTATCAAGTGGCAGAATGAACATTAAACAGTATTTGAATAAGGACTAAGAAGAGACGTAACCTGTCCATTAAATATCCAACAATTTGTTAGAAAAATAGGTTGGAAGAAGTGCGGCTCATATGATGTCGAAAAAGTCAGTGTCTGTAAGTGATATACAAACTTCTTCCAAAAATACCAGGGTGTAAGATGAACTGCTATCTACTGTATCTCTATTGCTGCTCTTTAAAATGTAATGAAGAATCATATTTATCTGGTTAAAAATGCTACTGGCATCAAGCAAATAAATGCTATTAAATAGAAGTGGCTGAAAAATAATTGTACAAAGGAAGCCTGACACAGAACTGGGTCAAAAAATTACAATATTTGCAAAAGAAAATGCTAATTTAATAGAGTATGCAAGGAATTAAGTCCTGGTGAGGTCCGATAAATTTTGCCTCGATTAAATATACATATAGTTCATTGCTGACATATGATTGGCAATGAAGTGTATTTAACATTTTATCCTACAGCTTTCATACATTGCTTCCAATTACTTTGAGTGATTGTTTTTCACTAATTGCTTTGGCTGTGAAACAAAATTTCGTTGTTCCTGTAATAGTAGCCGCTTTTCCTTTGACCCTCAAATTGCATCAATACAACTTGCACATAAAACTTTACCAAATGAAAAAAACACAATTTTGCCAAAAACTCTCATTTTCAGTTAAAAGTTTTTGCGCTGGCAAGAGGTGGCTTTTCAGGCGTACTGCAAATGGTTTATCAAGCAAAACTGCAATGGAAAGACCTTTTTCCACAACTAGAGTGACATGAATAAAAAATAAATAAATAAACAGATGTTGACGTACTTTACGATAAGAGAAGAAGAAGAGTTTGTATGTGTGGACACACCAGGAAATCCAATAATTTATTTAATCTAGTAGGAGAAAGACGGGTAATATATAATAATAATGGATATATCTGTAAATCAACACAATATTTATGTTCGTCAGCATGTTTATGGAATGACTTCTCTTGTCATCTCATGATAATAAACCATCACATTTGTGATTTCATGGAAAAACTAACATTATGCACTTATTGTTTTTTGACATTTCGTAAACATCTGTAATGTTTTGCGCAGATGTCCAATGGAAAAGCCACGAGTGACAATAAATATCTATTCTATTTTATTCTACTCTATTCAATATATCATTGGTCGCTTCCTCTATTCATTCAATCAGTTTTACATGAAATCTGCTTCTACTGCACTTATTCACGTTTTCTCAACTTTTCAACCTTAAGTGGAAAAACTGATATGTGGTGTTTTTTTTCCAGTATTTTTTATTTATTTAATTTTTTTTTTTTTTTTACACAAAACCTTGATAGAAACACATTTAATGAAAGGAAAATACAATAAAATAACTGAGAAAGTGAGTGAGTATTAGTTGTTCTGTTGCTATTCAGAGTTATTGTTTTTCTTTTAATAGTACAGATATAAGAGGGAAAAGAAGATGACCAGAGTAATAATGTGTAAAGTATGGAGTCCTTCAGGGATGTGACGTAAAGCTGGTTCTTTATATGTTGGATTTATGGGCTGTGAGTCTGGATAAAGTGGCGGTCGTCATAACACATAAAGCAGCTCTGCCTGGACTCGGTCGTGTGCTGTTGTCATTCCTCTGTCGTCCCCAGACACCCCCCCACCCCCTTCCCACCCCCTTAGCTCCTCTTGTTTTTATCCACTGGGGGAAATGAGCCCATTACTTCCAGCCTCCCAGGCAGCGGTCGGTCGGAGCTGGACTTGACCCAGACGGTCTCGACGGAGCCTGAACTGACACTTATTCAATGCAAACCGCCTTGGAGACACTTTATAAGGATCCAACTGATGAATGTACATGTCATCTATAAGCAGATATACACAACGCTGTAAACTCTGTCCACAAATGAGCAGAATGATGGTCTTGAGCTGTGATTTTCGGACCAGTCAGTCATGTAAACTCTGGGCCTAACGAATAATGAAGCTCTGTTTTCCAGACTGAACACAAAGAAACACAGAAGCCGGAGCAGGCTCAGGTCACCCAAAAAAACCAAACGAAAACAGGCCACCACAAAACACAACAGAAATCTAAGAAAACACACCACTGTGACAAAAACGTCCTTTCTTTGTAAACTCTGCTGCATAAGATTCTGGATGTTGAACATACAGACACAGGTTACACTGGTCGACAAGTTTAAAAAAAAAAAAAAAGAGAGAAAGAATGAAAAAGAAAAGTAGTTTGAGTCACTATCAAATGTAAATCCAATCCAAATGCTGTTCGTCTGTAGTTTCAGATAAAAATATATGCTGTAAATAATCATCAAAATTAATTGTGGAAAAACATCAATAAAACGAACAAAAATGAATACAAAGATCCACTAAATAAACAATGATGAACAAAATGTGGAAGATAAAAAAACCCTCTAAAACACTTGTCATTTCAAAATTCTATTCATCTTTTTAAAATATGTCAGATTTAAGCACATTTAATCTAAGAAAGATAATTTATAAAACTGTAGATCAATGTAATGTCAAATATATGCATTAACAGCAGTATTTACAGAATATACTGTTTGCTAATATGAAAATATCCTCTGATGTCTGTTATAAATATGATGCGCCATTTCGCAGCCTGTTAGCTTAGCATAGCATAGCATCAATACGTGAAACACAAAACAGCAACTTGACTGAATAAAAGTCACTTACGAGCACATGCAATTCCCACATTTAACTCACTTTGGCCATTTTGAAGAATTTGTGGTTTGGTTTGCCCCGTTCTTTGCTGAAAGTCACCAAAACTACCGACACGACGTCCAATGTCATAGTCATTTTAGCTAACCCTCCACAGTTAAAAATGATCAATATGTGTTTCCGGTTCATTTAGTCACGAGACCGGAAAAACGATTTGACCCCTTTATTACATATTGACCAGAGGGGCCGGGAAAAGAGTGATATAACCGGTGTTTTTATTCGTCGGAACCAGGGTCCAACGTCGGACACGATCGCTGTCTAACTGTAAAACTACTGTCCGGCCCAAATGGTGGAATTTTTAACTAATTTTCGACTCGAAAATGTTACCCGGAAATAAAATCATAACTTCCGGTGTACTAACCGCATTTCATATTAATTAGACGTTTTTCTGTTAAACATCTACTGAAACGGACTTGGTTATTTTGTACACGTGCCTCGATCATATCACTAAAATTATGTACATAATACAACTGAATACATAAAATAATAACTTAGCATGCTACAATTTCACTAAAACCTGCCTACTTGTTTGTGTGATACAGATGAAGCAACAGATAGCATCCCGTTAGCTTAGCATCAAAAGGAATCGAAAGTCACCTCAATATCAGATACAAAATACACCCCACCTAAAAACATTTTACTTTTCCAATTTTGGACATCAATGTCACTATGAGTATTTTATTTTTAGTCTCACTACCATATGAAATAAAACTAGCAGTTGTGGTGTTTCGGTTTTCTGTGGTATATTGTAATACATAGAAAAATTAAAAATTTTGCTGTCTGTTAACGTAGCATTTAGATCAGAAATGGTGAAAAACATCGACTCTGGCTCAATCAACAAATTGAAACCCACAAATACGTCTAAAGCCTGGTTAAGAAAACATTTTACCTTGATTTTGCCCCTTTTTTGTCCTGTTCTTGACTTTGATTAATATACATTAAATAAAGCTAACACTACCTGTTTAAGTGTTAAGCGTTTATGCTAATTAGTATCTCGTTTGTTTTCTACCTTACTGTGAATTCCACTGAACATAAAAATCCTCTGAAAACAAACTCATGAATGGGAATAACTATTCATACATGTGAAGTCGATTAAATATATTAATCTGTGTGATAAACATTAAGCTACATTAGCTACATTTGACAGCTTAGCCATGAGGAACCAGGATGTAATGCTGTTAAAAAAAAAAAAAAAAAGTTTCATATTTCTACCTCAAAATCACACTTGTTGACATGTTTTACACGCTTTTTTTTTTTTTGCAGTTTTCCCTCTTCATTTATTAACAGTGAATATAACATAGTGCCCCTCATTAAGCTAATTGCAAGCTAGCTTGTTACCTTCTTTGTGAATTAAATTACTAACTTTTTATTTCCTAAAAAAAAAAAAAGATAATTTCATGATTTGACAGCGATAGTAAAATATTTATGCTTATATGTCGAGTTGATTTTATGACACTACATTTAGATACCGTTATCTTAGGTTTGTCAAGGATGCTAAAGTGACCTATTTGCACTTTGACAGTTCACATATTGAAACATTTGACCTTATTTTACTGTTTTAATCAAACAAATATACTTATTTCAGTCTTTCTCAACATTGACCAAACCTTTTCCATTGTTGTATTTATCTAAATTGGCTACCTAGCATTACAGCTAACTTTGTAACAAAAAGTGGATTAAACAATATGCTAATTTTGTTTTCTTTTTCTAATAACCACTGTTCTTAATGCTGTAACACTTGCAAGAAAGTCTGTTACTATTTTGGTCCAACATTGACTGTAAAATAAAAAAAAACATATCCGTGACAATCACTAGCCAGTATTGTACATTTGAGAACGTGGCATTTTCCCCCGGTTTTTGATGTAAGATCTGTTTACCGAAACAAGACTTGACACGTTATAGTCTTGCCATTTGGCTTCTGCAGAGGGAGCAGAAGAAGACATCTGACTGGACCGAGGCCCGGGCTAAGTTTGGACGAGTGGACGCTGGGGAGGACGTCCGTGTCGAATGAACTGTGGGAGTTCTGCGGCCGCGCTGAACACGGGACGGAAAAAAATGTACATGAAACAGTAGCTACAGGAGGTTGGATAACACGGCGGCCATTTGTTTTGGTGTTAACAGATACAGTGGAGGCCGTTTAACTCTCATTAGTGTCCATACGTCTTGTGTTCTGACCGTGTAAACACTGAACCATTACATAAAAACTGCACCGTAACAACAAATAGGCCTGTACACAAAGCTGCTCTTTCGCGTCGACATTATCTCTGCAGCTTCCTGTCAAAATCCATCTGATCCTTGACAGCAGGTTACATAATGTATTTGCTTAGCTCACCAGGGCCGTTTACATAGGCTGTTGTTTGCATACCATGCATATCCATTTGACTGTTAAGTTATTTAAACAGGCACAAAACTCAAATACTTCACTTGTATTTTACATATTCTGAAATGACGCTGGCACATCTTTCCACCGGTGGCTGTTTAAGTTGTTTTCTGTTTTGCAGGGATGTCAGAGCTGATGAAAGCGTTTACTTTTTTTATTGTTGGTATCTATATCGGTGTCCCAGTTCTGTTCTCCACATGTGCACAAGTGACATATCTTCTAAAGCTCATACATGAAACGCTGTCATTTACTGACAGTCTTTAGGCTGGCCCACCTGCTGAGCCATCCTCATATCTGACAGCACAGTTTCCTCACCAGATGGGCTTTGTTTTTAGTATATTTGAGTATGTTTTGGTGTTATAATGACGAGCCATGTGACAGGAAGTGGCCGCCGGCGACCCCGAGCGTTCCGGGGGGAGCACGCCGAAGCAAAAAAAAAAACAGCCCAGAACAGCGGTCCCGAAAGATGACAAAATTGGAAATCACGGAGTTATTTTTAACCAGAGTTGACAGGAAGTGAGCGCTCGACAATGGCAGAGGTCTCCCTCGCTGAGCGGCGATGTTAAATATACAAACACAGCAGGAAAACACAAGCAGGAAGGAAGAGCTAGGATCATTTACTGGGCTGGGACTAAGAAAAGCTGTCACCGAGGGCAGCAGGTTGGGATCAAAACACACTAAAAAACAAAGCGCTGAAGCTGTCAGACGGCGGTTTGAAAGGCGACGCAGACACTTGGAAGAGTTTGAACATGTATATGATTGGGACGCTTCAGTCTGGGGATTGTTACTGAAAGCTGTTAAGTAGGTGACGGGAGAAGAAGAGTCGGATGTGTTTACGGCGACCCTGACCTTCAGCGGCAACAGGCCGAGCGACCACGACCACGACAGCACAAGAGTCCTGCTGGGGTTATTTTAACAACAAATATGACAAAAAGGGCTTTGACACTAAAATATGTGTCTATTAACCAGTGTTTTTCAACCTTGGGGTCGGGACTCCACATGGGGTCGCCAAGAATTCAAATGAGGTCGTCTGGAATTTCTGGTAATTAACAAAAAAAAAATACTAATAAAAATATATGGTGAGTTGACAGACAATCACAGAGAAAAGACAAACTGTGAGTGTGAAACTGAAGCACTGTGGTACTGTTTATGTGTCACATGTTCAAACTGAAGCACTGTGGTAC
>JAPTYQ010000011.1:21696840-21707661 GCA_029814465.1 Ostorhinchus cyanosoma
GGTTTAAAGGTTCTGGATCGCTTTAAAGGTTCCAGACTGGTTTAAAGGTTCTGGATCGCTTTAAAGGTTCCAGACTGGCCAAACATCAGTATCAACGATCATGTACTAATATCAGCTGATATCATTACTCAGTTTTACAGAGATTCCAGAATAAAGGTCAGATATTGATCCCACTTTTTTTCCACCATTGACTGATTTCCACAGTAATGAAAAGAAGTGACCCGGCCCACGCTCATTTTTAAAAATACATCTGTAAATCAACACCATATTTACGTTGGTCCTTATGTTTATGGAATGACATCTCATGTCATCTCCTGAAAATAAACATCACATCATCATCGGATTTGTGATTTAATGGGAAAAACATTACGCACTTCTGTTTTTTTGACATTTCATAAATATCTGTAAAGTTTAGCGCAGATGGAAAAGCCACAACTGTTACTGTTGATCTGGTTGGGTTTTCTTCAAAGACGAGGACAAACTTAGAGCTACAGCAGTTTAGTTGTTAATCACACATTAGTGAAATTCAGGCTCAATAAAATAAGTAATGCTCAAAGTCAGCATGAAATTTACTTAAATGATTATTATCGTCTCCGTGTAATTATACCCAGAGGGTCGCGGTATTAACAGATCTACAAAATCA
This sequence comes from Ostorhinchus cyanosoma, assembly GCA_029814465.1. Lineage (NCBI taxonomy): Eukaryota > Metazoa > Chordata > Actinopteri > Kurtiformes > Apogonidae > Ostorhinchus > Ostorhinchus cyanosoma. The sequence continues at coordinate 21,697,484 of JAPTYQ010000011.1, forward strand.
TCTCTGTTCTGTTTAATGGGGTCAGTGTCGGACCCGATACGGATTCCTATTATACGATCATCTGCAGCTGATCAATTATCCCACATTAGATCAGCAAAAATACAGCAGAGACAGTAGAATAAGGACTGGAGTCACTTCAGGAATATAATGAATTTAAAACCTGCTTTTCAGCTACAACCGCGCAGATTATTTTCCCAAAAAACAAAGACGCTTAGATTCAACCGATCGGGCAGAAATGAAAATAACAACCCCTCTATTCCAGCCAATTACCCACTCTCTGTCAAAAAGCTTATTGATCTTTGTCAGATCCCGATGAGTACGGCGAGTAATGGGCCGCTGTTGTCAAATTAACTTGTTGAAAGGACTGTGGAGGAGCCGTTTGCAGCCAAAAAATCAAAGTGAGTTTGAGACACAGAGCTCCTTGTTAGAGTTACCTGTGTGTGACGCGCATTAAAAACCTCTTCAAGACCAGACACAGAAAAATGGGTGGAAACGACGTGTCTCGCCAAAGCCGGCGAAGGCGGGAATGAGTGCGTGTGGAGACGACTTCAGTGTGAGGGGAGAGAAATGTGGAAATCTGAGTCCGATGGCAGCCCGTAGAACATGACGCTGACATACAGGGACGTTGGTTCTACTGTTCCATCAGAATCAATCCACATGTTCCAGTCCTGTGGTCTGGAAGCACATCAATCTAACAATACAAGTGGGCGGGACTTCCACTGGAGGAGAACTCTACGAAGGCTACGTTCACACAGCAGGTCTTAATGCACACATTTTTCGGTGAAATTCTAATTTTTGTCAGTTCGTTCATATCACACTTTAAATGCGACTTCTATCAGATTTTGAGTATGAACTGAATGTGACCCTGAAGTGACCCGCATGCACTAAACAGGTCCTGACCAAGACGTGACCACGCAGACACACACTGTACTTAAAGAAGTGATGCTCCAAGGACGCAGCATTGTGATATTTGTCACATTTCAATGACATAAAGAATGGATAAATGTGGATAAATGCGACCTGGTCATTCAGACTGAAGTCACACTGCAATTTAGGACCACAAATGAAAGTGGGCGGGGTTAGATTTGCGCTGTTCAAACTGTCTTTAACAGATGGGATAAAGGTCACATATGGGCAAAAAAATCAGATTTGGGCCACGTTTACCTGCAGTCTGAACAGAGCTTCATTCAGTCCAAGTCCATACATGACTTCTATCAGTGATCAATAGGAACTATATTAATATCTGTAACCAGTTACATGTTAGAAACCACCAAAATATGGACCATTAGAAGGAAAGGCACACTTTTTATATTTTGAAAAATCATCAAAATTTCTCAAAAGTGTGGTCATGGACCAATGGACCCAAATGAAAGTCCATATGTGTCTTCCTATCACTGATTAATAGGAACTATATTATCAGTAACCATTTGCATGTTATAAACCATCAACATATGGACCAGTAGAAGGAAAAGGCTAAATTCATCCAAAATTTAAAAATATACATTTATCAAAAAGACCAGACAGAGAAAAACAGGTGGAAATCCTGCGTCTCGCCAAAGCCATGGACGCAGGCATGAGTGTGTGTGGAGACGACTTGAGTCTAAGGTGAAAGAAATGTGGAAATCTGAGCCCGCTGGCAGCCAATAGAAAAATACCTGCATACTGATGTAACAGCGCCGGCGCACACGGCTACGGCGGCTCCAAAAACACACGGCGAGCATAAACATCAGGCCGTTTCCGTGGACACACAGCGACTTCCTCAGCAGCGCCGGGTCCGACTGTGTGTGGCCGGCGCTGCGGAGCATTAACGCACCCGTCTTTCAGGCACATATTTAATCATGGAGAAAAACTGCAGCGGAGAAGGCGGCCAAGTTTGGGCACTGGAGTCGGATCCTAAATCAACCCCGGACGAGGGCTTTAAAGAGGACGAGGAGGCAACGGGGAGAATGGAAACGACGGAAGAAAGAAAGAGTCTGAGAGCACGGAGGAAACAATGGATGGATGTGGTTTGAGTCGTTCTGGGGTGAAAGGTCGAACTGAAAACAGGAGGAAAACGCTGCAGAACCACGACCACATGACTAAAATAAACAAATACTCACATCCATTTAACCCTTCAACACCCAAACACTCACCATGAACCTGAACCACCTACTAAAGTGTTCAATGTTTTTGGATTAAAAATATAGAATAGCAATTTAAATGAACAAAACTAAAAGCAAAAAATGTATTAAATGAACCAAAAATATGGAATAAAATTTGCAAGAAAATCAATGAAATGAACCAAATAAATGTAAAAATTTATGATAGACCGATATATTTTTAGGGCTGATACCGATTTTTTTTTTTTTTAACATCAGCCTTAGCCGATGACCGATACAGGCCACCGATATTTGTAAGCCAATATTTGGAGCCGATAGTTATTTGTTTCTTCCCTGTCAAATAATAACAATGTCAGAAAATTGTCTTTAATTATAATTAGAAAATAAAAATTCTGACAGTTAATCTAATAAATATTACTACGCCAAAACATCCTTTTTTCAGTGTGGACGGGAGTATCTGCAAGAACAAGAACAAAAACACTTAAAAAAAACCCAGCACAAACTAGTGTTTCCATCGAAGCAAATTAAACACTTAACACCGTAGGAATAGATACGGACTGATGAGAGCGTATTCATCCACCTTCTCATCCATTACAGACGACAAACAGGGTCAGAACGACTTTTCTTATGCTGCAAAACAACATATTTAGGTTTAGATTAAAGATAATATTAACATCCACAGAAATACGCAGATAAAAACACACACCTAGAGCGTAAATAACACCTGCATTTATAAAGGTTGCTTCATAAACCACCTGCTCAGGCCTGTCTCCATTATTACATAATCATTATTGTGTATATAATTATGTGGAACCATCGTGATTTCTTTTCCTCGGGGGATAATCCTGTTGGTTCACATGTATAAAACACTTGAACTCCACAGAAGCAGACGTTTATTCTGATGTTTTGCTTTGTTTACTTCTTCATCATGGCTTTTTTTGTTGTTGTCATGGTACACGGTTTATTTAGGTGTTGTACCTTGGATTTTGATCTGTTTTTTGTCTATTTTTCAACGGGATATCATGAAATCACTAAACTATACAGGGCACTTTTAATTGGTGTGTTATCTGTATGCATTTTAAGCTTTAAAAACCTTTGAGCAAATTGACACAAATCAAAATCAAATGGTATTAAATAACACACGGAAGGATAAAAATGTATACGTATAGAACACCACATGCCGTAAGAACTGGCAACAACAATGTGATTTCATGAGATCAGTCTCCTATTTTTTGTCATTTTTATTTATTTTCAATATATTTTATTTTATTATCTCCATGTTTTGGAGATACTTAAATGGTCAAATGTATAAACCAGTCTCCCAGTCTGAGACCAGTGTATGTCAGGAATAATGTAATAAAACAACAAACCAATGAGATCAACTTTGCAGCACTAAGCTAACAGTGCTAAGCTAACAACGCTAAGCTAACACTGAGAAGATCCAACAGTATGAGGATTACTTCTATGGATAGAGGGCTGGTGGCGGCCCCCAGTGGTGGGTGGGGCGAGGGCGGGGCTGTGCATTGGCGTGCAGATCTGGGCGGGTCGCGTCAGTCGGCGCTGGCGAGCGTGTACATGCACATAAACACACAAAGCAGCAGCTCCAGCTCCATCTGCGTTTGACATGGGAGAGCTTAATGACAGAGGCAGAAAAGCCAAAGAAAAGGCCTCGCCACCCCCCCACCCTCTCGACCGCATCGACGCTCCATATGGACGGACTTTTTAAGACTGGGCCTGGCTCGCTATCAGTGCACACATCTCAGACGTGCGCTGGTATGGCGGCGTACACATTAACGGTTGTATTCTGGCGCTGGAGCTGGAACTTACTGAGCAAATACACTGTGTACTCCGTTACTACAGCACCTATTATATGTCCTGGAAGTTCAGCGAACACAGAGTAATGAAATTTCCAGTGTGTAGTTTGGAGCCGAGCTGGACCGTCTGGAAACACACACACACAGACACACACACACACACACACACACACACACACACACTGAACACACACACAGTCCCTGGATGCTTGTTCTATCTTTAATGAAGTCTCTTTGTGATGGGTTTCCTGTGGACTATCTGCCACCTGGCTCCATTCAGGCCTCATATAACCGCATCCTACACCGATGCACACACTCACATCCGAAAAAACCGGACCCAGACTTCAATGCCACTGAACAGGACGAGCAACAAATGATTCTAAAGACGAGGAAGAAATGCACGGATGGAACCTGAAAGTAGAGTTTACATTATTTTTATGTATTGAAAGAAGGACCGGACATCCTCCTCAGACCCAGGAAAGTGAAAATGTTTGCTTTTTTTTGTACATTTCACTAACAATTGTCTTGATTGGAAACTGCGTAATGCAACAGTTTTTTCAGATCCATTTTAATTATTTATTATATTTTTCAATGGAATGTCCTTCATACTCCTTCAAACTGTCAAACTTTTGTCCCCTACAGAGCACATAAAAGGATTGCTGGGTCTCAGGAGGATATTAAAGCCACTGGAAATGTACAAATAATGTCACCAAGTCATCTAGGCGCTCATGGTTAAGTTTAGGTTTTATATGTAAGATTCTGGGTGTGATTTTGCTGGACATTTGCACAATTAATTCAGCAAATCAAACTACGAAACAAATAGTCAAACGAAAGTCTCAACTGAAGTGTGATATCGTGTTTGGAGCCGATAAATCAACTGATACTTCACCCATGACCATGAAAACACGTCATACATTTCTTAAATTGATTATTTTCACTTAGTTACACACCAACTCAAAGTAAAATATATCTAAATAAATCAGAAAATCTATCAGGCTTTGTCTCATTTTCCGAAAAGTCAGAATTTCCTACACAGAAGCCTAAAATTAACCAACAGCCACCACTTGCCCAAACTTCACATGAACAAAATTACCTTTATTCGCTAAGTTTGTGCACATAAACAAGGAGTTTGACCCTGGCTTAACCTTTGCAGTCACATGTTATAGAATAAATAAAAACATAGAATAAGAACAACTGACAAACTGTACAAATACCGTAAAACCTACGGCCACTGGATCGAAAATTTAAGGTCCAATATATGTATTATTATTATTATTATTATTATTATTATTATTATTATTATTATGAGAAAAACATTAGAATTCTGAGTTTAAAGTCAGAATTATTACTTTTTTCTGAGAATAATAAATATATCGGATCTTCATTTTTTTCCCAGTGGCCCTAATCCTCTTCTGTAAAAACAGAACTGGAAACAGAAGACAAATAGCATGACTATAAAAAAAACCAATAGTGCAGTAAACACGGACAATAGACACCTAATTAGACATGAAGTATTGATACTGATGATCAGGAAACGTCCTATTGAAAGCTTCAATTGGTGGTTCATGACCCAAAAGTGGGTCGCAGACTTCTTCTAAATAGGTCACAGTGTGCGGTCAACAACAACAACAAAAAAAGCTGAGTGTTTAGTAATCCGACGGGGTATTTTTATTTTGACAGAAGTGTGTGAAAGATGTGCGGTCGCCATGGTAACACAGACCTTTGATTGAAAGTCTGACTGATAACACAATAGAACATTAATAAACCATCACAGAAAAGCATCAATGCAGTTTCAGAGGTACGTTTGGTGGGCCGCCGCGTCTGATTTGTGATGTTGACTCATTTAATTCCCAGATTGATGAGCTGTGAACGCTGAGATAATGAACAGAGTAAATAACAAAGGTCACTGTGACACCGTTTAACCCTTTGACCCCTGAGACGTTCGCCGTGCGGAGAATCTGTGTCTGTTTCAGGTTCATTAAAGCTGCTGTGAGTTTGTGCTACTTTTCTTCAGTGGAATTAGAATAAATAAGACACTAGAATGTACATCAAGAACAGATTTAGGATGTTTAACATCAACTATTACTGGAACAAACTGAGCAACAAGGATGTGAATTTGGGTCCAATAGTTTTAGTGGTGGGCTTTTTTTTTTTAATAAATCAGTCCAGCTGCTTTTTGAAACCTGGTTGAACTCCATAAAGCAGTTCCACTTTCCAAAAAAAAAGATTAAAATAAGCAACAAAATGAACAAAAAAGGCCCAAGTGTTGAATAAAATGAACAAAAATTAATAATAAAACAACAAAATAATATGGAACATGAACAAAATAAGCTACAACCTGAACAAAATTGAAGAAAAAAAATCATACAATTTTTAGAAATGCAGAAAAATTACCAAAATAAGCAATTAAATGAACAGAAACAAATATAAATTCTACAAAATAATATATAAGATTAGATTCGATAGAACTTTATTGATCCTTTGGGCAGAGCCCTAAGGAAAAATCTAATGACTGAGAAAAAATATGCAAAACATGAATTAAGATGAAAGGAAAATCACCACAACACTGGAAACAACAGGAAAAAGAAAAAAACAACCAGAAAAATGAAAAACGGTGTTTACAGAAAAAAAAAAAAAAGCTGTGGTATGTGCTGTGGCTTAGAATATAAACACCACTGACTCATCTTCATTCAGCCTCAGTAACATTTACCCAAATGTCCTGGATTAATTAAATGTTCTGCGTCAGGTAAGTACATCTTATTCGTATTGGAAACTGCACATGCTCAGTAGGCGTTCGACACTAAGAAGAAAACACTAGGCCATATGAAGGGTAGGATTACTTCCTGTTTTCCTGGAAATGTGAACGCTATGTGTTTATTTCTTCATAATCGGTGTTTATTTCCATTGTTAGTGCATTCCCTTACACATACGTTCATTCCTTAGTTATGTATTGACGTTGCGAGGCCGCCAAAAACCCACGGACTGTCCTTTAATTCAATTACACCTGTTCCACCTCAGAGACCAGGCTGAGGTGCAAATGGGGTTCAAGAATTTTCCAATAAAAACACTACATCATGCCACATCTGGACCACATTAGCACTGTATCTTTGTAGAAAAATCTGCTGGAAAAGCTCCATGAGATAAAAATAACCACCCACAGACCTGAATACACCACACACATCCACTACGGACCTTTCAACCAGAGGGAAGGCACTGTTGTTGGTTTGGATGCTCGACACACTCAGGTAAATTCATTTGGCTTTGGTGGAGCCGTTAAAACTATCACGTTTATGTTAGAAAGATAGTTTCCAGAGGCTGCAGAGGACGTTGGGAACCACAGAACCAGAAGAACATCGGCTCAAATTCAAAGAACATAATTCAAAGTACAAACCCTGCTTTTAAATGCACTTTTTTCCTTTTAATGACTTGCTTTACTCTATTTTAATTTTAATGTATGATTTTTCTATATTTAATGTCTTTTTTCTGTGAATGCATTTTTATATCACGTTTTTATCTCTGATTTTAATGTCGTTTCCCTTTTTGATTTTAATGTAACCTAAACATCTTACTTTTTTCTGTGATTTTTATGCCTTTGTAAAGCACTTTTGAGTTCCCCTGTGTATGAATAGGACTATAAACATAAACTTGCCTTACCTTGTTTTAGATTTGACCCCCGAAATATCCAGCTGTTTTGTTTTTTTTTTTAATGAATTCTAATTAAGCTGGAGCGCTTACTGTTGTTCTGCTGATTTGATGGTTTTTCCAATAAAGGCATTTGTTTCAATAGTTTTTCGATGGTTTATTACATGATGCACCAAATTATTACATTTTCTTTAAAAAGAAAAAGTGCTACACCCATATTTAGTAATATTACAAGTTGCAATATGTAATAAGTTATTGCAAAATGTGGCAAAGTTTTTTTAACCAAATGTGTTCAAGAATTTTATTACAAAATGCAGCATGTTATGACAAATTATGGTGTTATTGCATAATGTGGTGCTACAAGTCCTTAAATGGACAAATGTACAAATCAAACAGTCTGAGACCAACATATGTCAGGAATAATTGTATAAAACACACCAATGACACAAACTCGGCAGCGCTAACAGTGCTAAGCTAACACTAAGAACATTCAACAGATAATTCACAGAATGAAACAAAGAATAAAAATATAGGTCACATTTACACTTTTTTGTGTAATTTTTGTAAATTTTCTCCTTGATTTTATTCTTTTTCTTTGTCATTATGGTTATTTTTCTTCCATTTCTTATTCATTTTCTACTGTGTACATTTTTGTTAATAATGGTCAGGATTTTTTTTTTTTTTTCATTTCTTGTCTTTTTGTTCATTTTGAATGTTTTTTTTTTTATTATTCTTATTATCTCAACTGTTGGAGATAATTAAAGGGTCAAATGTATAAACCAGTCTAACTATCTGAAACCAGCATGTGCCCAGACCACACCAATGAAACCAACCTTGCAGCGCTAAGCTAACAGTGCTAAGCTAACACTAAGGGCACCCAACAAGGATTATTTATCTACTGAATGAGACAAAGAGCAAAAATAAAGGTCATATTATAAAACAATGACTCAGAATTAGCAGTTTTCTGATCCTAATTTGGTTTCATGTGAATGGTGTTTTTGCTATCAGCTACATCAGTTACATTGAAATAATTCCCACTGGAAACAAATGGACTAGTATTTAATGGGTTAATTTCAATAATTCAGCCTGGAATTATTCTGTTGTGGATCCAAAAGGACAGGGATGATAGATGGATGTTTGAGGCAAATATTCAAGAGTGGGCTTGCTGCGTTCAAGTCGACGAATCACAGAGTGTGGATGTGCACAGGGCTGCATTATCACACCTCAGGTAGGTGAGAAGCAAAGTCAGCACAGAAACGTCCTCACTTAGACAGAAACCTACCAAACATGGCCAAAAAACAACACTCTGGCTTGTGTGGGGGTGAAATTTCCGTTTTCATTCGCTCTCTCTGCCCACAGCTGTGGCAAAAAACCAACTTCTTTTTTTGTTCTATTCAAAAATAAACTTGAATTAAAAAGGAGGAAATTTGCAGCTGTCAATAAGTAGTTACTAAGTAGAGAAAAAAACAAAAATAAATGAACAGGTCTGAACTTGCAGTTGAATCCAACACCATCCACTGTGGTTAACCCTATATGGACTACCATGACAACACGCCGCCCAGATTTATTTATGTTGTTTTTGCAATAAAACTGTCAGAAAATGTCTTTTTTGTCAATTCTTTTGGTGCTTTTTTTTCCCAGGAGGAACTTAACTTTCAAAATCTGGCCATTAATTTTCATTATTATATAATAAATGCTTAAAACATGGTGTTATGGTTAAAAATAAAAAACAGACTTTCATTCTTTTTCATATTTATTATGAAAAAACATCTGTAAATGTTCAGAGAGAAACTTTGTGATTAACAACTGTTTTACATGTGCTCAAATGTTTTAGTTTGTCCATGTTTCAGCTTCTTATTTTTGGTTCTTTCTTGTCGTTTGGATTCTGTGTGATTGTCTGTCTTTACTTTGTCTAGTATTAGATAAAAACGTCCATCATCAGCTTCTTTTACAGACACTGCATAATAAAAAATATATATATATATTTACAGATAAAATACAATAACCAATAAAACCTAACCAGCAAAATACAAACAAAAACAGTGAAACCGGACAAAAACACACAAGTGGAACACTCCAAAACAGCACAGTCACAATTATATACAATTATTTACAAGAATCACCATTAAAACGCTGCTAAAATCAATATAAATCTTCCTTCTCTCTGTCTCTCACCGACTGCACTCTGCCGCTCTCTGCTCCACACCCCCCCACCCCGCCTTCCTCAGCCAATGCAGACCTTTACCCTAATGATAAACAGCAAAAGAAAGAATCTAATCTCAGTTGTCGGATGCCGTTTGAATTTTGTCAACAGCGTAAACAGTTCAGGAGTTAAAGTCATTGAAATGAAGGCGGATGAAAAACATGTGGCGCTGGAGACACAGTCGTCCTAAAAGGGTTCAGGGTGCAGCTGAAACATGTTGGTGTTGGAGTGGAAGTGCGTACACGTCAGACCAACAACACCTGAACGCAACTCATTGATTACAAACCTCACATTAGCAACGAAAAGAGATGGAAAGAGAGGAGCGGGCGCCAAAATGAGACGTTTAAGAAAAAAGAAACACGGACGGTGGTGGAGTGACGGCTCTGAGCGACGCATGCAGCGAGTCCGGGTCGGGGGTCG
>JAPTYQ010000011.1:21707761-21724719 GCA_029814465.1 Ostorhinchus cyanosoma
GAGCGAGGAGGGTGGGGGGAAGGGGGGAACGGGGGGAACAGGGGGGACTGGAGGGTGGGGGTTTACGTCAACGGCAGACCCGGAGCAGATACAGAACGGTTCCGCTGCAGGAAACGATCCCAACGACACCAGCCGCCGGTCAATCCCAGCTGAGCCGTGGCGACGTCGGCTGGTGAACTGAACGGTCTTCATTTAAGGCTCTGTTTTGGAAGGAGAAGCTCAGATCCTTTCTTCCTGTGTGGGCAAAAGGACTCTAAAGCACTTTCCATCCCAGCATATTTAACCCTTTAATCCCTAACGTATCAGTGGTGATCGTTCTGAATGTAGAACCTATTCTAAATATTCATATAAATTCAATAAGAAACGTTTCAAATCATGCTGATGAAATAGACCTTGTTCTTTCCATAGACATCTGAGCATGCTCAGTCCACCCCCCACCCCCTGTGGAATGGGGGGAAAACACAGAGCAGTGAGTGAAACCGACTCACAATAACAACAGACAGTTTGGGCTTCTTTTTTTTTTGTCTGTGGAGCTGCTGTATGGAGTTAAAAAGGTGTGGAAAAGTAGCTGGACTGATTGATTCTAAATTCTAATACTAGTTACTTATTCAATTTTTTTTTTAATTAAATTTTTGGCAGATTTTTTCATGTTCCTTATTATTTTGTACACATTTTCTTCAATTTTGTTCAGTTTGTGTCTTGTTTTGTTCATGTTCCTTATTATTTGGTTGGTTTATTATTAATTTCTGTTCGTTTTATTGATCACTTTGGCTGCTTTTGCCCATTTTGTTGCTTAATCTTTTTTTGACTGTGTAACTGCTTATGGAGTTAAACAAATGTCAAAAAGCAGCTGAACTGATTTATGAACAAAGAACCCAAAATTAAAACTACTGGGACCAAATCCTTACTGTTGTTCAGTTTGTTCCAGTTCCAGTTGATGTTCAATATCCTAAACCTCTTATTGATGTTCATTCTTGGGCCTTATTTAGTAAAAACCTGTCAAACTTCCAAATCCTGAGAGTTAACTGAATTTAACAGAAAATGGACAAATGCAGATTCATCCACTGCTGTCATGTGAAAATAAAGAGTTACTTCATCATCCTCATGTTTCACAGTAGAAGTTCATCCAAAAACACACAAATATCTGATTCTTATTTACTTTTTCCACCTCTCCCAAGCATCAAATCTTCTTTGCATTTTCCAAAGTTCTTAAAATTCTGGCACGTCCACCTGAATTTTCTTTTGTACAAATTGAAATCATTGAATGTGTTTCCATCCAACTATCGACTACATGATAAATAGTGTAAAAATCTGCATTGTGATAATTAGATTTGCCACTTTAGGGTTTATTTGACTACATTCTTAGTCCAATACTTCCAAATGTTTCAACATTTTGGCCATTTTACTTGAATTATCCCATGCATATATTCATGTACTAGAACTGTTCAAACATTCAACCTATAGATTTCTGGAAATTTCTGCTGTTCAAAGTGTCATTTTCCGATCGTGAGGCAGAGTTTGACAACAAATAACTTTCATGTCCTTGTCATCTTGTTAGAAAAGAACTCTGGATTCCTTCTTGTTGCATCTTTTGTGTGAGTTTCTTTTTACTGAGGACGAACTCAGACTGCACTCCAAGAAAGTTAGCCAAAAAAAAGTGCAAAATCAAGGACTAGAGCTGTGATTTGTAAAACTTCTTTTGTTATTAGTATCAAGGTTTTGCTGAGTTTCTTGCAGAAATATGGTAAAATACTGCTAACAGAAATGGAGCTTTGAATAATATCAAACAGTGCAGCCTCTGAAAAACAAACAAAACTCTGGATTTTCTTGGATCGAAACATTCGCTCGATATAATCAATAGTCGTTCCAGTTCTTGGTCTTATTTTTCTGCGCTTGAAGAAAATAACCCAAAGAAAGCAGAAAAATGAAGGCCTGGAGCTGGGATTTGTTCATGTTTGTTTGTTTTTGTCATTTTTAGCCTGTTTCATATGCGCATCGCTCTGTTTTCATCTTGTTGCATCTTATATGAATAATTTTAACCACTGATCATCATCTGGTTTCATCAACTTTCACCCACGACAACGAATCAGCCAAGAAATAATGACTTCTTCTATCTTTTTCATCCGTATCGACTGCTATGAAAATCTTTACAGCATGAAGATCCCCTCCCCTTACCCATTAGACATGATGTAGCTTAATTAGAGGCCGTTTTCATCCAACTCAATACGGTTTATTATACCTGAACGACTCAAACAGCTATAAACCAACTGTAAAGTATGGAAAAGTCAGTGTCAAATTTGTCAAAAAGACAAACTGTTGAGTCAAAAATTGGGCAAAACACATAAGAAACACACGGTCAAATGGTCTATTAAAGGTGTATTCTATTAAATTCAATAATCACAGGTGGTTCAATATCATTTCCAAATCCGTATATTCGTTCAGTGATGGTTTATATATGAGTAAATCTACTTCCCGGTGGGTTTTCCACAGACCAGATGCTCCCCATCACGGGTCTCTGTGCTGAAAGGTGGTCTCCTGCTAATTGCACCGCCCGTTAGCGGCTTTCTGACCGAGTTTCATTCTCATTTATCTTCAGCGGGCATCGATCCCCGACACAGAACTCTTATTGTACTGAGTCTTGATTAAGCAAACCCAGCGTCAGCCTTCAGATCCTGAACGGAGCCGCTGACAACGAGAACCAACCCGGTGATTTATTGCAACAAGACAAGCTTATGTAACGGAACAGAACTGAGGAGGGCGGAGTGGTTAATGTTAGCCATGGATGCAGGAGCCCGGGAGTCCCATATGAAGAGGTCCAGAATCCATCAGTCATTCGTTTTTTTTTTTATCTTCAACTGAGAATCCACAAACAGAAAATGAAAACAATGACTCATTATTTCATTATTTATGTACAAAAACAAAATACAAAATTTAGTTGTTTTTCATTCTTTCGATTGTTTGCACAAGTTAAAAATTGGAAATAAGCAAAATATACCCAATGTGGGGTTTAAAGTTGACATTTTTATCAGATTTGGTCTGACCAGGAACTTACTGACTTCTTCGTGTGCTACACAAGTGTCTTCTACTTAAGATTGTCAACCATGGATGAACTCTATTAGACTAAACAACAATACAAGGAGGATCCAGATTTTTTTTTTTTAGTTGTCATGTCATCCTCCTTCACCTTAATGCGTTTGCTGCCTCTGAATAAGACCAAATTCTCTATTATCGCAGAATGCATGAGGCAGAATACTAGCAAACCCACGACTGTCCAGATCAAAGCACCAAGAAGTCAGAAACTTCTGGTTCAGACCAAATCCAATTCAAAAATGTCAACATGAAACCACATTTGGACCATTTGAAAATGTGTGCATACAATCGAAAGAATGAAAAACAACTCTTCTTTTTATTTGTGCACAAATAATAAAATAGCGAGTCATTTTGTGTGAAGGTTTTATACAAAAAAGTATTATTTCCACCATTTTTTTTTTTTTTACCAAATTAGTGAAACAAAGCTTCCAACATCCACGATGCGAATACTCAAAAGTCAACCATTAGAACTACTGATATTGACTGCACAATAATTGGGTTTCGATGGTGCCCAAAATGTTTCTGTGCTGCACATCAGCCTCACAACAGCAGGAAACCCCTGGTATTGATGCTTCACACTCTTGACATGCATCTCCTGCTTCAGGGCAAACTGGCAGTAAGACTTTAAACCCCACAGGTTTGATGTTTCAGTCCAGGCTTTTGGGATAAAAGGGTAATTTCCAAACCTGAAATGGTCGACCCAAAGATCGCAATAAAGACTTACTGAAACAAGGGTAAATATCATGTTGATGTTTCTATGTCCGATCATCACAAACAGGACATCTTACAGATGAAGACAATATTTTTAGCTTAGAAAGATCAATATTTCCTTAAAGTTTAACAGTCGATTTTTCTTCCTCAGTGAAATGCGATGAAAGTCGAAGGTTAGATGAGGAAGAAAATTATTATTTACACTCAGAACAGGAAAAATGCTTTAGAAATTTAGAGGTAAAACTTTTAAAATTATAGTCATGGATAGTGACAAAACAAAACAAAAACTGTGATTAAATGTATCTTGATTTTGTCAACGAGACGAGATGAATTGAAGGCAATGCAATGATGTTTATCCGAATATAAATCTACATTCTGACATTAGTCCTTATTTTTTTGTATCCCAGACCCGTTAGAAAAAAAAACACCTGAATTCAACCTGTCCATGTAATTTTGTCCAGTCATGTATGACTTGGGTAATTATGCTATGACGATAATGATAATTTATTCATTTATTTATTGATGTGTTTGAAACCATGTGGAAAGAGCCAGTCAATATAAGTGTAAAGACTGAGTTTGACCCAGACCAAAACAGCCTTTCTTTTCTGTGAAATATATACTGTGAGAGGCCGTGTAGGCAGTTTCTGTTGTAAAAGAAGCATTTTAATGAGAAAACCACCTTAAATCTGGCTGAGATGGACGTGATAGTGTGTTGTGGTAAATCTGAACTGGTCTTAACAGTACAACAGTTTATCTCCTCCTACACAGGGCGCAGGAACATTCAATGTTCCTATCAGCACCAGCCTGGGTGTAACAAACAGGCTGTTTTCCATCTCTGAAGCCAAATGTCTGATTGTATCCCTGTCGATGACAAAGTCCAAATTAAGAGCGGTCTCCCTGGACGTGTCTCAGCTCAGGCCGACTAACCGCCGTCCTGCCCTGCCCTTGCATCAAACCGACCAAAGCGAGGCTCGCGGCGCTGCAACGGGAGGAAAATAAATAAATTTCCTGGCAGCGAGCGAGAGAGAAGAGAAGCGCGACCTTTAGCCCACATGCTGTGAGATGATCCTGGGCGAACCAAACCAAAGGGGCGACCGCCGCACGCTTAGCAATGACTTTGTCAGCGCAAGTTGGCCGTCTGGTTTCAGTGTTGTTGTCGTGACCGGGAAGGGGTGGATGTCGGCCCGGACCGCCGGTTCCTCTTCAGATCATGCTATCTTTCTGAAATAGTCCACCCTGTCATTAACAAGACGCAAGAAGGGAAGATCCTCCTGTCGTTGCTAAATCTACAACCACACGCACAGGAAATAAGGAAGCGAATCAAACACGAGAGACGGAGGTTCATCTAAAGCAGGGGTCAAACTCATTTCAGTTCAGGGGCCTCGTTCAGCCCGATTTAATGTGCAGCAGGCCGGAGCAGTAAAATAATAGCACCATAAATTATAAAAATAATTCCAGCTCCAAACTGCTTGAAAAACCTGAAATTTCTTCAGAAAAATAAGTGCAGTTTTAATAATATCATGCCTTGACTTATCATTTGTATATGTGCATTACAGGTTGCAGTTGATCTACGAATGCAAAAAACATTTAGGAGCAAGAATAATAAAGTAAAATAATAAAAAGTGTCAATAAAATTTGTTCAACACCCTTGACTTTTATCATCTTCAGTGTAATTTTCTTACTTCATGGCCCAGACTGGAACCTTTGGTGGGCTGGTTTTGGCCCATGGGCCGCATGTTTGACACCTCTGATCTAAAGTCATAAAAGGGAAGATCGTTCGGTCGTTGCTAAATCTACAACCACACGCACAGGAAATAAGGACATGAATCAAACACGAAAGACGAGGGTCATCTAAAGCAGGGGTTAAAGTCATTTCAGTTCAGGGGCCACGTTCAGCCTAATATGATCAGAAATGGGCCGGACCAGTTACACAACAGAGAAAAAAGTCAAATTACATTATAAAAGCATTTACAGCTAAAAAGTTTCCTTAAAAATGTGAATAACATGAACAACCTGAAATGTCTTAAGAAAAATAAGTGTAATTTTACCAATATTCTGCTTCAGTTTATCATTTACACATGTTCATTTTAACAGATCAGTGGTTCTACAAATACACAAAACATTTAATAAGAGGCAGAATATTGGTGCAATTGCAGGTATTTTTTTTAAAAGACATTTCATGTTGTTCATAATTGTTCAGGTTATTCACATTTTGTGTGAAAGGATAGTTTGTAAATGTCAATTCTTTTTATGGAATTTAACTTTTTACACTAAAACAAAAGAGGAAAATTCTGAGTTGCCATTATTCAAAAGTTATAGTTTACTGATCTAATGCAGTTTCGATCATATTGGTCTGTATGTGGAGTATAAACTAAAAAGACTTCAGTGTAATTTTTGCATTTCATGAACTCCTCCCAAAAGCTGGATTGGAAACTTTTGGCCCACGGGCCACATGTTTGACAAGCCCACCACGCAAACATCCACAGACAAGTGTGAAGAAGTGGGTTTTTCCATGTTTAGCAAATACAAATATAGATCTAAATGGGTGTGGTGTGTCATCAGGAACAAATGGATGTAATGTATGTCAACATGTGACGCACAATTCTTTACAAGTCCAGAAAAACAAGTTACAGATACAAGAAAAAAAAAAGTAGAACTTTCAACCAACACCTTAGCATGAGTTTACTGATCATTAAAGCATCATTTGTCCCATTTGCATCATCATATGTGATATTCTGGTGTTATAGTCAAGGAAATAAGGACTACATCACTATAACAAAATAGCAAAAAAAATAAAATAAAAAAAATAGATGTCATAAATGTAACTTGTAAAACCATTAGTTGGTTCTTATGTGCAAGTGTCAAACACAAATCTGGTAAATGAGTCCTGAAATATGATGCAAATTTATTGAAGTATATTAAGCTGTGTTAATAATAAAAATAAGACTCCTGAAAATAAAGTCAAAGTGCTCAACAAGTTTATGGCTTCATATCAAGTAGATCCTCTAGTTGAATTACAGCGTTTTACCCCAAAATGAAAACATACTGTCAGACACCTGAGTCATATACCGAGTCAATATTAGGCAAGACAACGAACTTTAGAAGAATCCTGTGATGCTCGGGTTGGAGAAAGTGTCAAACCCAGCTGCAGCAACATTCAAAGGAGATATATGGAGTAAAAGCTTCAAAAACAACCCAAAAGTATGAGCCTGTTTAGAATATACACCTCAGATCCTACGTCATAGATGTGGGTGTAATTTTTTGCAGATATGAACTGGATTTTTTTAAACCACTAGAGGGAGTAGAGAGTGACTGCAGCAGAAAGAAAGAAGTGATCAAAATAAAAGCAGAGTTACTGTTTTCACCAGGTCTGAGGATGAAATGTCTGAGACTTACAAAGCTAAAACGTTATTATGGGATGTTCTTATTGTTGCTAAGTTGCCGTTTGTGGATCCACAGTTCAGACTAAACTGACAGTTCTGACCTTGTTTGTTGGATTCAAACAGATCTTTAGTTCAGCTACAGATGACACAAACCCAACAGAAAACAGGTGATTAGTGGTTTTACTGTGGCTGTTTTCAGTCTAAAAACAGAGCTAAGCTAACGGAGCTAAGCTAAAAGTCAACTCGACACAACACATCAACATTATAAAACAGTGGTATTTTTCAGCAACTGTCAAATGGAACAAACAAGCAATTAGGGAAACAAATGGAAAAACACAAAATTAACAAAAACATGCTAAACAAGTGGTTTCAGGCACAACAAACCCCGCCCCTCGCACATATTGTAGCTTATTTTGGCATCAGTCCAGCTGGTGTCATCATGTCTATGTGTGTGCTGATATCAGCATATCAATTGCCTCTATATATGTGCCAAGTCTGAAGTAAATTGAAACAAAATTTATTTGAAATGTTGCCCATTATAAGCAAATGGGTGAAAAAAATATTTTAAAAATTCATAATAAATTTGAACTTTGACCCACTTTTCCAAAATGTAAACATCAATTCTGGGTCACAGGTAATCTATAAACTCAATTTGGAATGAATTCAACAGATAGTTTTGCTGCTAGAGTGTTAAACAAACAAGCAAACCGAACCAAAAACAATAGCCCTTGCCTCCACTTTGGGGGGCGGGGTAATAAATAAAGTGAACAAAAACAATGCACAAAATATCCACTAAATCTCACAATAATGCATAAAATGATCAAGAAAATGAACAAAGGAGCACAAAACAATCAGTTAAGCTAACAGAGCTAAGCTACCAGAGCTATAATGTAAACTATCAGCTGATGCAGAATGTCAACATTGTAAGACACGGTGTTATTTCGACGGCCTGTCTTGTTGGTTCTGTAATAAAACTACATGTAAGTACTGACTTTATCAGTTTATTCAGTGAGTGACCGAATATGTGGAGGTGTTGCATTAATGGGTTGGTGGTTTATTAGCCGTGGGGGTGTTCTGGTTTGAGACTTAGCCCTGCTATTGACAGAGTGGAATATCATTACCACACAGATCACCTTTACTCCAACATTCTGCACCAGGTTTTGGCTCTTTACAAACTATTGACTTGAACTGGGTTTAAAACTTCCCGTTATCACCTACTAAACTAAACTTTTGATTAATCTGAGCCTCGACATAAGGGTGGTAACGGTAGAAGGAGAAGAAAGTGACGGCTATGAGAACATAGTGGAATGTGTTTCATTTGCAGGATGTAATGACTAATGAACACGAATCAGTAGCTGGTAGACTGGCAGATCCTGGTTCATTTGTCTAGCAGACATTAAGGCGATCTGGGTTTGAGGTCAGAATAGTTGAGGTCTGATTCTAATAAATCCAGTGGGTGATAAACAGAAAACACTTTGCTGGTGACTTTTTAAAGACAAACCAGCGAAATAAAAAAAAAAATAAAATAAAAATAACAAGCTAGTTTCCTTCCATGAGCTCATGTGAAACCTCACGTACATTCCTCAGCAGAGCTTCCAAAAAACGACGGCAACAGTAGAGAACATCAAACCACAGCCACAAGTGCAAGATGATCAACCACAACATGAACAGCCCTCTCTTCAAGCAAAAAAAGAAAACAAAAAGCATTGTTTCCTCGACCACAATCAATGGACTGTTCCATAAAATGACACACATGCCTATTACTTCATTGTGATTCTAAGCGAAGGCCAAAACCTCCTGACGTCAGGAGCCACAGGAATGCCACCAGGCGGATTCTTCAGTCAAACTCTCCAGCAGCCTTAGTTCAACAAGCAGACAATGCAGAGGAACATTCACAGATAAGACCGGGCCTTTCCTGCTCCTCGCTCTGCTTTTCTTTGCTCTTTTTTTCCCTGACAGCCCATAGATAACTCCTTCTCGTGCTCTCCTCGACACATTTTTCTTGCGGGAGGAGGAGGAGGAGGTGCTGATTACCTCCGCTGCCATCACTTGTCTGGGCGAACTCCAGCAGTGCTGTCCCTGAAGGCTGCCCTGCAATATTCATGCTGTGAAACGCTGCTTTTGGCTACGATTTACTCCAATATGAGCCAAATTGCTGCATTAGGCTGAATATATTAGTTGGATAAAGCTAAGACAAAGACCAAAAAGGTGTCTACGGAGGAAACCCGATCCAGGTCATGCAATAATATGGT
This sequence comes from Ostorhinchus cyanosoma, assembly GCA_029814465.1. NCBI lineage: Eukaryota > Metazoa > Chordata > Actinopteri > Kurtiformes > Apogonidae > Ostorhinchus > Ostorhinchus cyanosoma. The sequence goes on from JAPTYQ010000011.1 coordinate 21,717,198, forward strand.
TCTATCAGGGTGTTTGCTCTATATACACATAAAAATTCCAGACTTTTTCAAAACTGCTCATTTTTTTCCCCCAAGGCCTTGAGTTTGTGTACTTTTACACTTGCGTGTCTACTTTTTTGGTTGGGATTGTATGTGTTGTGTGTAGTATTAAAGTTAGTTTTAATATATGTATCAATGAATGAATGCATAATTCGCAGTAAATTATGTTTTACTGACAAACGTTTTCTAAACATATGAAAATCACAGAAGTGCAAGTCTAAATCGATTCTTAAAAGAGTTGGCAATGAATTCAGCCAACGAGTCATTGGGTCTTGAGCATGCAACAGAGAAAAATACAGAACAGAATGGCTGAGGGTTTGAATGCCTGGCAGCCCTGTTTGACTGAATGTAGAGCACTATTTATGTAACAAAACTTGAATATGGAGGAAAAAATTGGGGACCAGCACCAATATTCGGCATTTTGACACGTATGGGCATCTGCCTTTTTTTTTTCTTTTTTTATCTGATGGCCAATAAGAGATCAATTTAAAACGAGTTATTTTGGCTCTGATGCAGCCACGCCCCTCTGTCTGTGGTCACTACTGTCCCACCCACAGCACCATCTGATTGGTTACAAATAGAGCTGCAGCATAGGTATCAGCCAATCAGAAGTGAACACTACGATGCACACGCTGGAGAGGAGAAAAAGCTTTGTGAATTAATAAACTCTGGAGAGCATATGTTTTGAAGGTAAGCGAGGGGGGGGGGGTCCAGTAGACGCAGGTTAGAAGTTGTGAAAATTTCGTGTAAGATTCACTGTTTACTAGAGGAACAAGAGCAAAGCCAGAGGTTGAAAGCATGTTAGGTTTCAGTTTCACTTCACGCCAGCATTAGTTATGAACCACACGGATCACGCCACAAACAATATAACTGCTGCCCCTACTCACCGTACACCCCCCCACCCCCCTGCTGTATTATGCCGTAAAATAATAAGAAAAAACGTACTTTATTCGCCGTGTAATTCAGTTGCTCTGAATGAGCGACAGTCATTGTTGACTATGGACTTCATCATTAACTTGGTGCAATTTCTCCTCAGTTTTCACCTGCAACATTTTTCTCCTTCCACCAGTCGAAGCCTCAGACGGACAATACAGATATCTGTTTATTACTGATCATCCGTTCAACGAGTCCAACGCCAACCCTTATGGATAGTCAACATTCTGATGACAGCGAGCTCTGGCTTTGGTCTACACAGATGTTCCCTCATGTTCCGGTTTTACAGCTCACACAAGCGCAGAATGTATCCTCAAGTCAGTAGTCAATTTGGTGGGATCTTCACACTTTTTTGACCATGTCGGAGAGGCGAGAGCCGACCGATCAGTCTGCCTACCGTTTCTGGAGAGAATCGGCAGTCGGGTTGGTGTATCTTTTCCCTTAAAACAATCAGTGCAGAAAAGCAGTGAGTTGTTAAAGTTTTCACCTTATCACTTAAAATCTTTATATTTGGTTTTTCATCTCACACTGAACTGACTAGTTTTAGTTGCCATTCATAGAAGCTTAAAAATGATCGAAGAATCTGTAAATATTCACAAAACCACTGTTACCCAAAACCTATTGACATTTCTAGAAAACAAAACAAAGCCAATTTTACTGCAGTTCCATTTCGTTTCAGTTTGTGGAGCATTGTTCACTGTAGTTTTTGTTTTTAAAAACTAACTTTTTTTTTTTTTCAGTTAAAGTATTCTCCTCGCTGCTGGTTTCAGTTTGTCTCATTTTTTTTTCCTGAACTATAACAACCCTCAAAAGAGCCTTAAGGATAGTTCGCACTCCAAAATAAAGTCTTTATTCAGCTTTTTTAGTTTTATTTTCTGCAGCGAAAGTCACCCCGATGACTCTGGGTATAATTAATTATTTCCAAACCGAGCCATTAAAAGTCATCTGGTGAAAATTCTGCTACTTTTTCTGAAGCTGCAGGGGAAAAAAAAAAAGAATGTACATCGTTAGTTCCCGACTCAGGAACTCTTTGTTTCCCTCCACCAGACTCCTTAACAGCTGACGGGAGTTGACAACAACAGCCAGACTGACTGTTTACACTGTTTACATCATCAACTGTCACATTATTTATGCACCTTATACTCAATAATTGCACATCTATCATACTGTTCATCTCTGACAATTTTGCACATTTAACATATTTATCTCAGTTTTGCACATGCTACATAGAATAGAATAGAATAGAATAGAATAGAATAGAATAGAATAGAATAGAATAGAATAGAATAGAATAGAATGTCATTACACCAGTTGTGCACTGAAACTGCAGGTGTTCTCTGCCAGTGACAGTGCACTTACATTGAAATAAGACGACATACAGACATGCATTTAAAAAAATATCAGATTTAAAGATGTGTGCAGTCGAAATATGTGCAAATTAGAGATACACTGTACGAAAGGGTAGAATTTAAATAGATATAAAAGTGTGCAGATGTAACAGTGTAAATAATGTGAACAAACATGTAACAGTGCAAATGTAATAACACCATTTAACAGAGTTTGCACATGTACTCATACATTGCACATTTAAGTAAACATTTATTTACTTAGAAACAGTACTTATATTTTATTTCATTCTCTCTTGCATGTCATTCTTAAATGTCACTTATTTTGTTAGTCTCGGTTTCTTAGCTAAATCATTGTTTTTTTTAACTTTATTTTGTTTGTTTTAGAATATAATGTACAAAACAAACATTCAGTCATTTACATATTGAGTGGAAAAAGTCCCATTTCTCCCAAAATTTTACACCCTTTGTGTTGTTGTAGTTGGAGATTGTAGGGCATCATTTCCATTCGATGGATGTGATTAACAATTTTGATCACCAGGGACACTGAAGGAGGATTCTTTTTAGCCAATATCTGGTGATGGCTTTTTTTGACTGCGACAAGCACTGTTCTATTTATATACATCGTATAATTCTTTTGCCGTTCATTGTCGACGGCAAAGTAAGACTTTGATTGTACAGATTCTTTACTGTACACATGTCAATAAGAGCTGAGTGTGGAATCGTTTGAAGTGTGCAGACCTGTTCTCCTCTGAGTCCGGAACCATTTAGTGTTAGTGTTTATCTGCAGAGTCTGGAAGGAGACGCTGCTCTACAACTGTCTGCAGACTTTATGACACCGCTTACAGTCCCAGGGCTATGGCCGACACCTCTTCCAGGAGCCTTTACTACAGCCTGCCTTATTGCTTGGCCACTCCCTGCTTATCTATTACAGCAATAGTGGCGGTTGCTTACAGCCGTGGGAGGCGTCGTCGTTAGGGGCTTTCCCAACGAGGGAGATCCTGTGTACATTTGTAACCTTCCTCTGCCTGGATGAGCGAGCCCAGCGCCGGTGTTTGTCGGGGAACAGACAGAACGTTCTGACAGCAGCGAGGCGCCTGAACAATGCTTCAGAGCCTGCACGAGCACTGCTGAGAATAATAAGGCAATTATCTGGGCCAACAGAATAAGAAAAACAACACTTTCCCTCTCTCTAAGCCTGGCTCTCTAGTGAATTCCCAGCGTATTCTAGTCTTCTGTCATATCCAAGAGGCTTTATCATGGGTCCTATTAAATGACAGCTTCAAAATAGAGATTTGTCAGCATCATCTCTGAGGAGAAACAACCCTCAGCTGTCATAAACCAAACAAAGGGAAGAGAGGAACAAACAGAAAAGTTCACAGCCTTATTTTTTTCCCTGTACATTGCAGCGAGGAAGCAGGAAGAGTTTGCTCGCTGAAGCTGAATGAAAGCAAACAGGAGTCGGACGGGGGAAGCACTTGGTGTTTTCTGAATGAAACATCCTGAATGCGGAGGGACGGCGGGGGCAAAAACTGCTGACACAGTAGAAACCAGCGCTCCCTTAGCCAAAACCTGCAGTCGCTACAAACGGCGAGAGGAGGAGGAGGAGGAAACTGTCCTGAGGATGGTGTCGGCGTGGAGGGCCGTCCTCGGGTTAGCGCCGCCGTCTTAGCGAAGCGGCTGCGGAGCTGCCAACAACAACAGCAGCGGCAGCCGGGGAGGACTCAGGCCTGCATCGAACATGACGCCGGCGCTGTTTTCTGAACCACACTGGATTTAGATTTACATCAGAATGTTCCGTCCCATCTTCCACACGCAAACAGCAGCGGGATTGTGGGAAGAGTCAGATTAAAACAGCTCAGACTAAAGCATTCCAGGCCTTGCACAAGTAAATAATTACCACTTTGTCACTGGTTTTGGATGACGAGTCGATCCCCTTATCACGACACGGGCTTTGGGAAATTACGCAACAGAAAGCTCTGCCCAAATGATATGAAGAGTCCCCAAAAGCAGAGCAGAAGGGTGGGACCCCAGGGATTATCCACGATAAATGACATCTTCAAGTGTACTGTATCCTCTAAAGCAGTGGTTCTCAACTGGTCTGGCTTCAGGACCCACTATGACCCACTACCCTCAATGACAAGACACAGATTTATAAATGTTAAATTTCTCAAATGAATTTATTAAAAAGATGGTGTGTTTTACACCTAAGATAATACAGAGTATTCCATGTGATATCATGAATTGTGTATAGATAACGTGCCACTTACTTGGTCTGTACACATTATAAGCTTTCCGAGTATATGTTCACTTCACATCAAATACCACGTGATAAGCAGTTATGGATATGTAAACCGAAGATATTGGCGTGCACTGACACGCGATCAAATGACGTTGAATAACACGTGAAGGGATGAAAATGCGTACGTATACCACGCCAAATGCCACAAGAACTGGCACAACAAACAACATGACTTCATGAGCTCAGTCTATATCTACAGAAATACATCTACTTCGTCATGATTGTTTTTTCACTTTCATCACAGTAACGTACATTGTATCATGCTATAAACATCTGAAATTATACTTCATATCTGCTAAATAAATGGACAAATAAGTGGTGCCGGGCAAAATAAACCCCAGCCCTTGCATGTATTTCTCCCATTATAAATAGATGGGAAGATTTTTTGGGTTTTTTAATCATAAAAAACATTTGCACTTTGACCTACCTTTCCCAAAATGTAATGACATCTATTCTGGGTCACTGGCAATCTATAAACCTAATTTGGTATGAATTGAATCAATAGGAACAAACCGAACCAAAAACAATACCCCTTGCCTCCCCTTCAGGGGACGGGGCAATTAAAGGAGAACAAAAAGATTTATCAAAATAAAAAGGGAAGCCACTTAGTGTTTTTCAGAAACACTCACTCCGAGACAAAAAAAGATAAAACCTGGAGTCGACCTGAGATGACGCACTAATTTTCTTTTTTGACCTGTTCTCTCTGTAAGTAGCTTTGGCTATAATAGTAAGCGCTGTTCAGACCTTGAAAAAACACTGAAATTCAAGCATTTTCAAGGATTTTAAACACCCATATGAACTCTGAGGTGAAGATAAAGTAGCCATGTGACTTTCCGTACAGCCCACCATACTTTGGTTTTTTTATGTCTTTTATATTTTAAAAAGATGTCCTTACACCAATGCCAGTGGCCAGTAGTTATGTGTTGTTCTATTAAGGCCTTTTTAATGACTTTGACCTGGTTTTAGGTACATATAATCATTTTCCTGGCACAAAAACAGGAATAAAATGGCAACCAACAACAAATTAAATCCAAAAGAATGCATTAATCGACATTGCCTATTGGCCAAATCATTATTGGCCCAGAATTCTCAACCCGTGCATCATCATTTTGACTTTCAACAGATCTTTTATTAGGCATTTTTATTGCAGCAGGGCTCGAGTCGTACTAATCTGTTAATACAGTCGCCAGGACGAAAAGCAAACATAAGGCAAACACCGTGCGTAGAAATCAGAAATATTAAATCCATCCATTATCAAGTAACACGAAGCCCAGAGGAGCTAAATGAAGAAAATGTGATGACAGTTAAAAGTTAATGCAGTTAAAGTTTCAACCGAACTATGAAAAGATTAGCGGTGTTCGGGAATGAAGCACCGAGGCCAAGCTTAAAAGACACCTGATAACAAAACACCTGGGAAAAAAAAACAGCAAAACTCAAGCTTTCCAGCGTTACAACTTGTTCTGATTTGGTCACAGTTTTCTGCCAGTTTTGTGAATCGTGCAAAAAATATAAATACTCTCAAACTGCGTCAAAACTACCGAAATGAACCAGGTTTACTGATGTGAACCAGGTCTGCAGGATACAGATGGCACCAAAGGGGTCTGGGGAAGCATTCCTGCCCCCAAAAAGTCCAACAGCCCCCTGTTTTAGATAAGAGCAGGTGCCTTGAAGTGGAAGATGATAAAATATGTGGAACATTTCTCAAGGGGTAAAAAAAAAAAAAATTCCACAGACCTGAAAGTCCACTGGAAAAGGTCAGACAAGGGGGGTAACGGAGCTTATCTTGACAAGGTAAACTAGGCCAACGTGATATCATGAATTGCGTTCAGACAACACACCACTTTTAACCGGCGTGTTATCCGCACGCATTATAAGCTTTCTGCGTGTATGTTCATGCCACGTCAAATACCACAAGATTAGCGGTTAGTTAACAATTAGCTGATAGTACTTAGTAATGATAGTCCACTAGGAAAGATCAGACTGACCTAATTTATCTTGGCAAACTAGGCTAAAACATGATATAAAATACAATTTAGACAAAAAAGTGACATTCTAATGTAATTCTCTCATTTATGACAACTGTACGATAGTGAATTTATATTTAACTATAGTCTTCAAATTAGTCATCAGTAATTGCTTGCTTATTGATGTTAGCCACAGCTATCTCTAAGCTAATGTTAGCGTGTGTTTCCAGACACAGATAATGGTTTTTCACAATTATGAAGTAACTGATTTTACTCAGTAATGCTAATCCACTAGAAAAGATCAGACAAAAGGAGGGTAACCTGGCTGATCTTGACGTGAAAACTCGACTAAAACAGGAGCTAAAGAATGATTCAGTCCAACTGTAAAATGTAGAAATAGGGGGGGTCCTTTGGGGTAGGAAGGGGTCCTAGAAGCTTCCAGGATCCTTTTTACTCGGTGCCACTTGCTCTGAATCAACAGGAGGAATGTAAAAGTAAACGTACATCCTGCGACGGTGTATCTGGTTTGTGCACACTTGAGAACGTGGCCGACGACCAAGAAGAAGGAGCGCCAAGTTGGCGTCGGTCCAAGGCAAATTAAGGAAAAATGTGCATTTCTATCCCCTTGGGTGTCTCCTGCGGTTGTTCCCCAGAGACAGACAGACAAACAGGCCGAACGGGGAAACAAGAGAAGAAGACGCAGTGAGTCAACGAGGGCGTGCGGTGCTTTAAGAGGCCCGTCGACTCAAACAAGTTGAATCCGAACCCTGAATGAAACTACAGGCTTCGGGGGATATTTCAATCATGTGAAGTAATGGATATGCATGAACTTCCAAAACAATAGGCTACTGTACACACGAGAATAAATCCCCCTAAAGATGTCTGGCAGTGGCACATTTTCGCTTTGGTGTTTTGCCTCTGACTTCTGTCTGTGGCCC
>JAPTYQ010000011.1:21767604-21781112 GCA_029814465.1 Ostorhinchus cyanosoma
TCTGAGCGCGTGGAGTGGAACCTGACCCGGGTACTGGTACCGGTACTGATCCTGGTACCGGTCCTGGTCCCCGGTCTGAGCGCGTGCAGTGGAACCTGACCCGGGTACTGTTACCGGTACTGATCCTGGTACCGGTCCTGGTCCTGGTCTGAGCGCGTGCAGTGGAACCTGACCCGGGTACTGATCCTGGTACCGGTCCTGGTCTGAGCGCGTGCAGTGGAACCTGTGCGTCTCAAACAGACTGAATGTGTTTCTATTCTGCTGAAGGTGACGCGTCGCCTAAAGAATGTGCTTGTCTTCCTCTCCCCGTTGGCTCGGCTTTCCCTCTGGTTACTGACTTCACTGTCGCTTGAGGAATCTGGAAAACACCAGCGGGGAATGAGAGGAATTTGTGCTTTTGGTTTTTTTGTGTGTGTTTTTTTCTCCCCCCCCCCCCCACTCTTTACTTTGGATGCCTCTGCGCCGCCGGGCTTTGGACTTTTCTCGTGTTTCTGAATTCAGCCCAACAATAACAAGCTCTCATAAACAATGGGGCTTGTTGATTGGGGGGTTGACTGGCCCGTGCACCGGTTTGGTTTTTTTTTTCTGGCGACGGGCCCGGTTGAGTGGTCCTGAAAGTCCAAAAGTACAGGCTGCGCTGGGACGACTGTGAAAGATTTAAGGGCGACTTTCAAAACGCTGCATCTCTGAAGCACCATAAACACATGCTTTAGTTCTTTCTTAATCTATCCTTCATCCACAAGGACTTTGATGGACCCAGCTCTGAAAGGGGATGCTGGTGAATGTCAGGAAACCACAAAAGTACAGGGAAAAAAAGGGTAGTTTTGGAATACTGGGCTTTTACAGCAGCCCAGGGCTCGTAAAGGGAGTCTGGATCGCATCGAGGAGGATTTTCAACCAGTCCAACCGTGGAGATCGGCCTCAGCAACAAAAAAACTGCAGTTCCAGTCGCGATAACGTGACTTTAGAAGAAATGAGTGTTAATGATGCCTTCAGGCGCAATGGGAATTGTGGAAAATCCTAGAAATGAACCGAAAAATTGGACTTGAATGCCCCCTCATGTCATATTTTCCACAACATTCTGTTGATGATTTTGGACATTTATAGCATAAAAACATTTGAAAAAACAATAAATGTACAGAATTCTTCAGTTTCAGATGAATTATCACGTCCAGAACTGTTTCAGATTTAGACAAATTGTGTTTCAGCCATTTTTCATGTCACTACGACACCAAAAGCACTTGAACACAAATGCAATTTAGAACTGGAAAAGAAAAAGTGGAAAAGATCATCTTCCCAATAGCACGAACTTGAAAATTGGACTTGAACGCGCCTTCACGTCATAATTTCCACAACATTCTGCTGATGATTTTGTGCATTTATAATGTACAAAATTTACAAAAACAAAAAATGACAAAGGGGATTTTCAACCAGTCCAACCGTGGAGATCAGCCTCAGGAACAAAAAAACTGCAGTTCCAGTCGCCATAATGTGACTTTAGAAGAAATGAGTGTTAATGATGCCTTCAGGTGCTATGGGAAATGTGGGAAATGCAAGAAATGAACTTGAAAATCGGACTTGAACGCCCCCTCACATCATAATTTCCATAACATTCTGCTGATGATTTTGGACATTTATAGCATAAAAAATTTGACAAAAACAAAAAAATTTACCTAAAAAAAAAAAAAACAGTTTCAGATGAACTAACGCGTCCACACCATTTTTTTTTACCAAATATCAGGTCATGATAAATGCGGTTTCAGCTGTTTTTCATTTCACTACAACGACAAAAGCACTTCAACACGGACGTAGTTTTGAATTTACAAAAGGAAACGTTCATCTTCCCCATTGCACCTGAAGGCAACATCTGACCCGTTGACTCGTCATCATTTTGAAATAATTATTGGCTCATTTCTGTTTTTTTTTTTTTTTTCAAAGTATCTCAGTATTTGTAGATACTGATTTCTTTATCGTATTATGCAAAAAAATTGGCTATGACGAGAAAAGCACCTGAACACAACACACTGGTAATTTTAAATAGACGAGTGGCTCATCTTCCCGATTGCACCTGAAGGCAGCATTTGACTCAAAATCATGACTGATACTAATTTGAGTTATTGACTCGTTATCATTTTTAACTAATTAATGACTCGTTTATGATTCTTTTCTTAAACTGAGTGTTTGTAGATACTGACTCTTTACTTTGACTTCCAGGCTTTTTTTTTCTGCATTATGCTGCCTTCACGTGCTATGAGAATTATGGAAACTACTAATTACAAACTCGAAAATTGCACTTGAACACCCCCTCACCTTATATTTTCCATTTGACAATTGGTAGAAAAGATTAGCTACGACATCTAAAGCACTTGAACGCAACACACTGGTAATTTCTTATGAACAAGTGGAAAGCATCATCTTCCCCATAGCACCTGAAGGCAGCACTAGACCCAAAACAATGACTCTGATACTAATTAGACATTCAGTTCAACGTTCAGTTATCATCTTAAATGAATTAATGACCCATTTGTGGTTCTTTTGTTACCGTATTTGAGTTTTGGTAGATACTGACTCGTTACTTTGACTCCCAGGATGTTATGCTGTCTTCAGTGCTATGGGAATTATGGCAAGTACTAATTACGAACTCCAAAATTGCACTTGAAGGCCCCCTCACGTCGTATTTTCCACTGGAGAACCGGGAGGGGGGACTAGTTATGACAGCAAAAGCACTTGAACGCAACACATTGGTAATTTTGAATTTACAAGTGGTAAGCATCCTGTTCCGGATTGCACCTGAAGGCAGCATTAGCCTGGTTTGCGTGTGTGTGTTTGTGTGTGTGACAGGGAAATGATAATGCGGACTGATGTGTCCTGGAATAACTCTGTCTCTACTGTTTCCATTTTGGAAGATGATCCCACTCCTCTGGACCCTGGCCCTGATCTGCTCAACCGTTTTCACCGCTCGAACATCAGCTCGGTCCAAATCAAATGTCAGAGCAGATTCTTGTGAATGGGATGGATAAACAAAACCTCCGTGTTTTCAAATCATTTCCGAACGCCTGCATTCCAACGGCGAGGCTTTTGGAAACACAAACCCCAACATATCTGAGAGGCCCAAACAGAACCTGAAGCAGAAGCCAGGCCTGCAGGGCCCCCTGGTGGACAAACACAGGCAGGGGCCAGAGGAGGACCACACCAGGCACATAACAAGTCAACTACATGATGGAAAACTTTACATTTACAAACTATCCTTTAAAAAATAGGAATAACATGAACAACTGTGAAAAAAAAAGAAATATTTAAGAAAAATAAGTGCAATTTTAACAATATTCAGCCTCGATTTTATCATTTTCATGTTTATTTTAACTCACAGATGATGGTGGATCTAAAAAATACACAAAACATTGAATAAAAGACAGAATATTGGAAAAATTACAAGTTTTACACTTCAGGTTGTTCATATTTTTTCAGCTTATTTACATTTTTTAATGGACAGTTTATAAATGTCAGTATTTTTGTGTAAGAAAAGACTGAATACGTTGTCATTTATAGGTTATTGAGTTCTTATTTTACTGGTTCTGATCCACTTTAGATCATATTGGTCTGAATGTGGAACCTGTTCTAAAATGACTTTAACATCCTTGACTGTTATTGTTTCCATTTCCCAGATTCATCCTGGGGGCTGGTATTGACCCGTGGGTCGTATGTTCGACACCTGTGCACTAAACAACAGAACAGAGGGGTCTAAAATACGGCCCACAGGCCAAAACTGGCCATCGAAGGGTTCAATCCAGAAAATGACACTGAAAATATCAACAATCAATGATGTTCAAGTTCCACATTCAGAACAAATCAATTATAATAACCTATAACATAATATAATGTACTGACAATTCTTTTTAGCAAAAATAACCAAAAATGAACAAATTAATCACAAAATGAATATAAACAACAAAATTTATCTAAAAATGACAAAAATAATCAACAAAACAAGTAAAAATGATCAAAAGTCAACAAAATTAACAAAATAATAAACCAAAGGAACAAAATAATCAACTAATTTTACAAAATATTAGAGATTTTAAATCACTGTCTTAATGGAAGATTAGAACTTTTCATAATGAGTCAATCAATTTTAACTTATCACTAACTTTTCTCATCACTTTTCTAATATATACACTTTTTAAAATTTGTTTTGTGACTGTAGAGTTTGTAAAAAGACACATTACACTGATAGGCCTTTAAATAATCACAATTGTAACTCAATAATTTCACATTTTATTCATATTTACATTCAACACATCGTTCATTCACACATCAGGCGTTTGTCAAAAAGGCTCCGAGTCTTCACGAGGACGAAGACGGTGTTCGTCATTTGTCTGAAGGTTTGAACGGATCAGACCAAACCTTCACACCTTAAACCCAGAGAGAAATCAACAGTCAGACACAAACAGCAGAACAAAAGCACTGGGTTCAATGAGTAACATGTGACCAGATACAACCATGGAACAGGAATTAAAGACAAAAAACAAACTTCGATTTGTGGACGGTTTCTTTCTGATCATCTTTCTTCTTACCTACAGGTTGTACGTCTGCCTGGTTGATTCCTGATCGATTCGTCTTTTGAACATGTCCTGGATGGAAAAGAACATAACAGTTTCATTTCATGTTTTTTTTTAATCATATATAAGACTTCCACATCACAGAACAACTTAGATTCAGATTAAACCACACAGTAAACTACATTAATAATGGCTGCCACATTTACTGTTGACATAAGTTACGAAAAAGCTAATTAATTGAACATATTAAAGGTTCATTTAACATAAAGTGTACAAGACATATGGTAAAGCTCTAGTTATGATATTCTGCATGTTTAGCTGCCGGGTTTGTTGAACTGCTGCTGATGCCCTTTACATGTTTGAAACTTTAACAACACATTTACATCCTTTTCTAACAGAATACGTCGCTAACATTCTCATAATAATTCTTTAAATATAATCAACCTATTCATTCTTCAGGGTAAATTTCATATTCACAAATCTAAGATATCCAAAGCATCCCCAACATTTCAGTTATTTTTAATTGAATGGAAAATCTGCTATGAATCTCTAAAACATATTAAATAAATGTTTATCTGCGCTTCAGTTTTACAACAATTACCTGGAGTAAACTGGTCAGCCACTTCATACTTATTGTTGGATCTTCATTTGTATTCTCTAATTTATTTATATTTTGTCTGTATATATTTAATTTATTCTTGTTGTTTTTATGTCTTCTTATAATCACTTTATGGTTATTATGGCTTGGAATGTCTGATGTTTTGTATATTCTTGTTATAGTCTTTTTTGTATGTTTTATCGATGAATAATAAATAAATTTAAGGGGAAAAAAAAGGAATCCTATGCTAACAGCTAAAACTCAGTGTTAGTCTATTAAAATGAATTAAATGTTACTTACTGTATCCGTCCGTGTGCGTGAAAGGGTAGAAAAATATGGGGTATAACGCAGCCGCAACCACCGTCATAAAACCTCCAAATATGAACGCTATTCTCTGGTTTTTAGACATTTTTCTGTTATATGTGTAACTGGACGCTCACCTCCAAACGTACAGTGTTTACGATGTTACTTCCGGCGCATACATGACGTCAGTTATTGATGCGACACAATTCAGCCGCCATATTGGGCCGGTCAGGAGTGACGCAAGAATAAATGATTAACGATGATAGCATACTTTTACTCAAGACCTTAATATAATTTTAACTATTTGTGTTTTTATTTAGATGTATTATCTATAAGGAATTAAAAGTAGACGTTTAATTCTGTCCAATTTAAGAATTCGCTGCTTTTACGGGCCGGTTAAATATGGCGTCCGCGGAGTTTGATCTTCCAGCAATATGTGTCCATTCTGCGGCTGAGAGTGAAACCATTGAACATGTGTTTGTTGATTGTTTTCATATTATTTCCTTTTGGTTTCACTTGCAAAAAATAAATAAAAAAAAATTACCCCAAACGTTAAAAAGAAATATCTTACTGAGCAAACTCGAAATTCTTTTTATAGTCCCTAACCCACATTTTTCGACAAAATGAATAATATATAATTAATCTGATGATTATTTTTGGCAAAATATCACATACACAAAATGATTGGCTATATATATGTATACACACATACACAAACACCCTCCTTTTACAAATTTAGAATAACTGATCTAAAAAAATATTGGAACAAAATTGAAAATTTGAAAAAGAAAAACAATAAATTAATCAAAGCAACTAAATGATATCATGAATTTAATTTTCATGTGCAACAGAGCCTTGAGTGTTATTTTATTTCTTTTTGTTTATCTTTTGTTCTCGTGACGTTTTTTGTAATTCTGATTTAAAAAATATATCAAGCGAATGTATATTATGTTTTTTTTGTCAAGATCGTTAAGAAATGGTAATAAAAGTTATTGGGAAAAGAAAAAAAAAGTTTGATCTTCTCAGGCTTCCGTAGGGAACCATCACATGCCGCGGCACAACAATAATACGGAAGTGGATGAGATTTTGGAAAGTCGGCTCGAAAATGAAGCTTTTAGGCGTATTTTTGTATTTATTGGGCTTTTGTTGTTCTTCTGGACAAACAGCAGAAAACACCATCATTCAGACGTTTGTTCTTCCTCACAGTCACATGGACGTAGGATGGGTTTACACTGTTCAGGTAACTTCAGTCCTTCCAGATCGAGCTTTTCTGTGGACAAACGCTTTCAGTCCTGATAAATGTGTGGTTTGTGCAGGAGAGTATGCATGCGTACGCAGCCAACGTGTACAACAGTGTCACAGAGGAGCTGTGGAAGGACAAGAGCCGCAGGTTCATTTCTGTGGAGCAGGAGTTTTTCAGACTGTGGTGGAAGGATGTGGCTTCAGACTGGCACAAGAAACAGGTGAGAAACTGCACAGAACAGACCAACAGGGACCAGAGTAGGATGGACACACTGACAGACCAGTTTTACTGTTCAATGGATGTTTGGTCCAGTTTACACTAGAGGGGATGGGGTTCTGCTGTACATACTCAAATATAATCCACAACATTTCTCAGTTCAATAGATAGATACCCATCAGACATTTTCCCTCTAACAAAATGGAATAAAAATGAGTTTTAAAAAATTAAGAAATAAGGAAAAAATGGACAAACACACATCAAAATGAGTAAAAACCAAAAATAAGCTGAAAAATTGATTAAAGATGAACAAAATGAAACAAAATAATAGGAACTGAATTAAATAGAAAAGAAAAATAAACATAAATAAGTACAACTTACAAAGATAGATCTATAACAAAGATAGATCTATGATAGATAGATGTAAAATTCTTAAGTTGCTCCAAATCTTTTCATTTTAAATCCTATTTTTCACAAGATTTTATTCACGAGAACGTTTTGAAGGAACTTCAGGGTGTGAATATGGAGGTTCTGATGAAGGACTGACTCAAAGTAAACCGACATACAGACTCTAGTGGTTTCTGTTCTAGCTGCGGCAGCTGGTCAAAGAGGGTCGGCTGGAGTTCGTCATCGGGGGTCAGGTGATGCACGACGAAGCTGTGACTGACCTGAACGATGACATCCTGCAGATGACGGGTTAGAGACGCTCACGCTGCAGTACAGGGGGTGTGCCTTTCAGAAGACACGCCCTCATTTGTGCATCTGTGTTTCAGAGGGACACGGGTTCCTGTACCAGACCTTCGGGGTCCGGCCCCGGTTCTCCTGGCACGTGGACCCGTTCGGCGCCTCCGCCACCACGCCAGTCCTGTTCGCCCTGGCCGGGTTCGACGCCCACGTCATCTCACGCATCGACTACGACCTTAAAGACGCCATGCAGAGGAACAAGGTAGACGTTCACCTGAGGACACGCCCACAGAGAAGCCTCACCTGGAGACGAACAGAGGAAAGAATATCATCATCATCCTCATCAGATTCTTCATCAGTGTTTTGTTTGTGAAACAGAATCTCCAGTTTGTTTGGAGCGGTTCAGCTTCACTGAAGCAGCAGATCTTCACCCACGTCATGGACCAGTTCAGCTACTGCACCCCGTCCAAGCTGCCCTTCTCCAACAGGTCCACCTTAACTCCACCCATTAACCCTCCAACAGGTCCACCTTAACTCCACCCATTAACCCTCCGACAGGTCCACCTTAACTCCACCCATTAACCCTCCGACAGGTCCACCTTAACCCCACCCATTAACCCTCCGACAGGTCCACCTTAACCCCACCCATTAACCTTCCGACAGGTCCACCTTAACCCCACCCACCCACCAGTGATTAAATGAACAAAAGAATGTTATAGAAAGTAAAATTCATTTGTGAACTGACACTAAAGTGACTCTGGGTCTTTAAGGGTTAAAGGTCTTTCCCTTAAACTGGTCGGTGTCTTTGTGTTCCTTAGTTCTGGTTTCTACTGGAACGGGGTGGCCCAGTTCCCAGACCCCCCGAAAGATGGAATCTACCCCAACATGAGCCTGCCCGTTACCAAGGAGACGGTCCACGCCTACGCCCAGACCATGGTGGACAACATCAAGCAGAGGGCGGCGTGGTTTCGCACCAACCATGTGCTCTGGCCGTGGGTGAGGAAACGTCCTGGTTTAAATCTTTTGTAGATGCTGCTTTTGGACCAAATCACATCATTTTATTTCATTATTTTCATTCATTATTCAGATTGAAATTGTTCCAGTTCTGAGTTTTTCTCCAGTGTTTTTTACATGAATGTGATGCACTGATATTCATAAATACAATGACATACTAGCAATGAAATGCATTTTAACATCATTCACTTTTATTTCCAAGCAGATTTTTCCCCAAATTTTTCCACTTAAAGACAAATACTGAGTCATTATTCATAAGTGATTATTTCATATATTGGACTGTAACTAAAGGGAGTTTAAGTGGGAAATGGTTTTATTTGAGTGTTTTTTGGTTCTTTTCAGGGCTGTGATAAACAGTTCTATAACTCCTCGGTCCAGTTCAGGAACATGGACCCGTTAATGGACTACATAAACCAGAACAGTGCGGCGCTGGGGGTGACGGTGCAGTACGCCACCCTCAGTCAGTACTTCCAGGCCGTCCACCAATCAGATCTGCTGTGGGACGTCCGCGGGAACCAGGACTTCCTTCCGTATTCCACAGGTAACAGATCTGAGCCTCAAACATGAGGCCCACTGGACCTGGACTGATCAGAAAGTTCAGTTCTATAGGTTTCAGTTCTACATGTGTGTTACTATAGATCTGCTGTGATCTGTAAGTTATAATGTACACACGTAGAAATGATAAACGGAGGCAGAACATTCAAAAAGTTCCTCTTTTTTGTACAAAATATCAGGTCGTTCACATTTTTTAGTTTCAGGACCCACTTTAGATCACATTGGTCTGAATGTGGAACCTGAGCTAACTCGGCTTGGACCGCTCTCCCATAATGCATCTGTGATCTACTGTGTTCCGTGCTCTAGAGTCGTACCAGGCGTGGACGGGCTTCTACGCCTCCAGAAACGTCCTGAAGGGCGTGGCGCGGCGGGCCAGTTCGCAGCTCCACGCGGCAGAGACCCTGTTCGCTCGGTACCGGATCAGCTTCCCTGACGGACCGGTGGCCAAAGACTGGGCCCTGGACAAGCTGAAGGCGCTCCGATGGGCCGTGTCTGAGGTCAGAGGTCAACACACGGAACGCCGTTATAACGACTTTTAACCCTTTAACCCCTGACGTGTCTGTGGTGACACATTCTGAACAAATTATTTGAAATATTCATACAAATCCAACCAGTTCCTCAATAAGAAAAACTTCCAATACTGTTGATAGAATAGACCTTGTTCTTTCCATAGACATCTGAGCATGCTCAGTTCAAGCCCCGCCCCCTGTGGAATGGGCGTTAAAACACAGAGCAGTGAGTGAAACCAACTCACTTTAAAAACAGACAGTTTGGGCTTTTTTTGTTTGTTTTTTACAGTTTGTTCCTTGTTTTTGTTTTTCACTAGTTGCTTTTCCATTCGATATCGGTGCAAAACTTTACCGATATTTAACAGAACCAATCCAAGAACACGGAGGTGCCGTGAATTTTGCCTGTCAGTAAATCATGGCAGGAAAACAAAAGCATATCGGCCAACGCAACAGACCGATACCGATCCAAGAAAAAAACCTAAATATCGGCCCGATATATTGAGCCATCATGAATGTCTTCTGTGTTTCAGGTCCAGCATCATGACGGTATCACTGGGACCGAATCCCCTAAAGTAGCTCAGATGTACATGGATCATCTGACCCAGGCCATGATGGGGGGGGATGAACTTCTAGCTGCACTTTTCCTGCTTCCCCACAGCCTGGACGTCCACAGCGCCGCCGACGGCAGCCCCCCCCACACTGCAGGTAGTGCACACCAAAGACACCGCTGTGGATGGAGGCGGGGCTTGTGTTGAATTAACCCTCTGGTTCCGCCCATAGAGGTCCTTTAACCACCCAAAGCACATGATCTGCACCGTTCACATCTTTTAGTTTTTCATGAACTTGAGCCTTAAACAAAAAAACCAAATAACTGTCGTGTATAATACGCTCACCTGGATACCTGAGGGTTAAGGCTGTCAGAAAGAGGTTTCCTAAAATGATGATTTTTGATCCATGATGCTAAACATTTACAGTTTTCTGTCAAAAATGAGGAAAAAGTAAAAACTCCTGCAAATGTAGATGTAAACTCATCTGTTAACGTGTGAAAACTGAAGTTGAACGGGTTGGATTCTGCTCAAACAGGCGAGGACGAGGATCTGGAGCAGCACGTCATCGTCTACAACCCCTTAGCCTGGAACGTCACCTCCATCATCAACGTTACTGTGGCCATCGCCATGGCAACGGTGTACGACGACGGCGGGCAGCCCGTTCCTTCACAGGTGCAGAACTCCGCCTCAGTTCACTTCATGTTCTGCGTTTCCTTTGCTTTATATTACTCCAGTACTAACGAGCTCCAAATCGTCTTCATTTGTTCCAGATCCAGAGGTCGGCCCAATCCAACGTGACCTTTGACCTTTTCATGGTGGCGGAGCTGGGGGGCCTCCAGCACAGGAAGTATGTCATAAAGTTCACAGGGAAGGCGGGGTCTGCGACGGCCGACAGCGGCTGGACGTACGAGGCCGAAGGGGTTCGGTTCGACAGACGACGCACTCGGGACCGGACCAGAACCGGGAGGAGGCTTCTGCCGGTCCTCAACGAGTGCTACAAGATCATGTGGGACCAGGACACCAACCTCCTGCACAGCATCACATACCTGTAAGAGTCTGGGGGGGGGGGCAAAACCAGACCGCCAGAGGGTCCGGCCCGGGCCAAAGTGGTTTTAGTTCTGGTTCCACATTCAGACCAGTACGATCCAAAGGAAGAGCTGATACATAATGAGGCCACATTTACTTCTAGGTTTATTGTGAATAAATGATGAGGACTCCAGTGTTTTCTCTGTTTTACTATAAATTATGAAAATATTTACATAATAAACTGTCCTTTAACAATAAAAGGGGAATAATCTGAACAAATATGACCAACAGGAAATGTCTAAAGAGAAAG
Source organism: Ostorhinchus cyanosoma (assembly GCA_029814465.1). Lineage (NCBI taxonomy): Eukaryota > Metazoa > Chordata > Actinopteri > Kurtiformes > Apogonidae > Ostorhinchus > Ostorhinchus cyanosoma. The sequence continues at coordinate 21,779,170 of JAPTYQ010000011.1, forward strand.
AAATAGAGTTTTATAGAAATAAGAGAAACATTTATTTTAAAAAACATGAAAAAATAACAATAAAAAATAACGAACACACACAAAAATCAGATTTCACCCAAAAATCTGAATATTGCCTTAAAACCTGCTGGTGAATGTGGTCGTATTCTGTGTTCTGATCCGTTCCAGTCCAGACAAACGCAGAGTGAGGATCACGCAGGACTTCTGGCAGTACCACGCTAACGGAGACGCCAAAGCCGGACCCATATCCGATAATTACATCTTCAGCGCCAACGGTTCGGCTGTGAAAGCCTACGAGGCCGTGGACATGGAGATCATCCCCGGGAAGATCCTGACGGAGATCCGACAGAACTTCTACAGGTGATGAAAGCCGTCTGTGCTCAGACACAAAGGAAGTCAGACTTTATTTTCATGAGTAAAGGTTTGGTTTGGTTTTCTAATGATCGGTTTCATTTGGAAGAACCAAGGAGGATTACTTTGTTTTGGTGCATATTCAAACTAAACTAAAGTACTGGACACTGTAGAAAAGAAGAATATATAAAAACCAGTGTTCGACATAACAGGCTGGAAGGATTTAACTCTTCTAGTTATATATTAAAATAATTCATATTTTCTATTTCGTCTCAAAATACTGGAATTATGATTAAATCTGGAATATAAAGGGTTAAAATATTTACAAATTAATTAGTATTTGATTTCAATAATTAGGTCAGATCAACTACATCTGCACTTTAGAAAGAGCTTAAAGTAAAAAAGTGTTCCTTTTGTTTTATTGTTGATGTTCATAAAATCTGAAAAACCAATAAAAAGATTTTTTTTTTAAATTTTACTTTAAAAACATTCTCATTAAGAATTGTAAAACTTGCACTTGAACGCCCCCTCATGATGTATTTTTCACTGGAGAACTGAGAAAAACCCCAGATCCTGATTCATGTTAAATTTTTGAGTTCGTAACTAGTATTTACCATAATTCCCACAGCGCCTGAAGGCAGCATTAGTCTCAAAGTAATGACTCTGATACTAGGTTTTCCTTTTTAACTTATTAATGACTCATTATTGGTCTTTTTACAACAACAAAAGCACTTGAACACACCGTAAACGTATTTTCAAATTCATCAGTGTAAACACTAATTTTTCCGACTACACCTGAATGCATCATTGGACCAGGGGCATGTTGCGGTGGTTGCAGTTGGACTTTTCCATCGTGGTGTCGTGTCTTTGTTTTCGTAGATTGGAAGGCGATAAGGACCACACCTACTCCATCACCACCCGCGTCCCAGAATGCTTTGGGGGCAGGGTCGGGTGCCACAGACTGGAGCAGACGTACACGGTGGGTCCGCTGGACCTCAACACCGAGGTGGTCCTCAGAACCAGAACCTCCTTAACCAACAACCGGACCCTGTACAGCGACGACAACGGGTACCAGATGATGAAGAGGCCGTTCAGGCCGTTCAGGAATAACACTGTGGCCAGAGTAAGACCACGCCCACAGGGGGGGGGGTTAAGTTTTTTCTTTATTTCCATAAAACTCAACTTATTTTATTAAAGGATAGTTTGTAAATGTAAATATTTTCATGTAATTTTACTTTTTTAAATTAAAACAAAGATAGAAGTTTGTAGTTATTATCGGTTCTTCTGTTATTTTACTTCAGATCATATTGATCTAAATGTGGAACCTGAACTAACACTCCTGTTCTAATGTATGTGTGTGTGTGTGTGTGTGTGTGTGCGTGCGTGTGTGCGCGCATCTGTGTAGAACTATTTCCCGATGGTCCGGGCAGCGTTCATCCAGGACGACCTCAGCAGGTTGGTGGTCGTCAGTGACCGCGCCCACGGCGTGTCCAGCCAATCCAACGGACAACTAGAGGTCTGAACACACACACACACACACACACACACACACACACACACACACACACACACACACACACACACACACACAC